>LPNX011169184.1:180832-194490 GCA_001517045.1 Pseudotsuga menziesii | reverse complement strand
TATATATATATTTTTTTTTTTTTTTTAAATTTTTTTTTTTTATAACAAAAACTATAAAAAGGTTTGATATTAAACAGGTTGTGCACAACCATTACAAAAAACTGCATCTGAATAGTTCTTGCTGGTTTGAAATATAAAAGACAAAACTAGGCCAAAGAATTGACCTTAATCTGCCGAACAGAGTTCTTACATAACTATTAAAGATAGAGGTAGTATATACTCGAATGTATAATAAATAAGCAAAAAAACATAAGCTAATTATCAAACTCATTAAGGGTTGCTTGGGTGCCCCAAGGGCTGAGTGATCGATTCCTCCTCCATGAGTTGAGCTACCCCTGGAAGGTTTTCATGTGCTTGACTTCGTTGATTCATTTGAACCAGACGCTGAAGGTCCTCCTGAATGCGGTCCACTTTCCCCATGATTTCCTTTAAATTCATCTCAGTATCATCAATCCTGGCATCATGGTTGCTAATCTGATAGGATGTGTAACCAACCACATCAACAAATATTTTAATTTCTTTGGTTGTCTCTCTATTGTCCATGATTCCAATAGCCACCATTTTATAAAGACGCCGAAGGTTTGCCTTCAGGTCTGCAAGTCCTGCGTTTTCACCTGCACGGTCCATTCTTTCATGGCTAGAATTGGGATTAGCGAGGTTAAGGCTAGAAAAACTGCTGAGAAAATCCCTATCAAAACCTGTAAACTCGAGAACCTGCCCAAAGCATATAAAACTAAGACTGAAAGGCAGATTACCGAAAGCTGAGATGAGAGTAGTAATTTCTTGTTGAAGAATGTCGCAATCCTTCCCGCTACAACAAGAGAGTGTTCCAATCACTCCTTCCTTCCACTCATAACAGTTACACCCAAAGGCCAGAGTGTTGCCTCTAAGGAGAAAATGCCCGTCTGTAAGAACACTGGACGTAGAACCTGAGACTGAACGCCACGAAGGACCAACAGCTTGTGAAGAGCAGATGCAATTCAAGAACGCAGCGAGAGCTAGCCTTTCCTTAATGAAGGCCCTGATCAGAGGCAAGGACTCCCAAGGGATCCCTTGAGCATAGCCTTCGTCGACGCCTGTGATAATAGCAAGCAAAGCTTTTTTCGGAAAGATTGCAGAAGAATGAGGAAGATTTGGATTACCATAAGGAGCGGGGGGCGGGTGAACGAAACTTCGGGAAGAAGCCATTGCACAGAGCAGGATAAGACCTGAAGCGTGTATTATGAATGAGCAATTAATCCAGAGGGGATGGTTCATTAAGGCGGGCAGGATCGAGAAGCAGCTGGAGGTGAGTAGAAACCACGCGTCGCCAAGGCAAAGAGCATGTTTAAAACCATAGTCCATGACCATTATTGCAACGAGATTTGAGGTGGGGTGGGTTAGTTGGGGGGGGGGGTGTAACCTTAGAAACATTAGGGTATGGGTTTGAGGCTTGTGTCTAAGCCATTGAAACAATAGTGACCTTGGGGAAGGGAGGCCCCTATGTTAGCCAAGGCATCTGCAAAGGCATTATTTGCTCGAAGGATGTGATAAAACTCATAATTGTTCGAAAGAATATGAGTGATTATGTCATACAACTTTCTGCACTTGATGGATCCTGAGGTGTAGACATTGATCATTTTGTATATTACTTGCCTTGAGTCGCCAAAAACCACTATCCTGGAGGAATCTATAGTGTCCAAAAGTTCTAGACCCTGCAAGAGAGCCATCCACTCAGCTTCATTGTTTGTCTTGTGGCCCAGACCCCAAGCAAAGGTTTTTTCAGTTTGTCCTTCGAGATCCAATAAGATCCCCCTCGCACCTGCCATCCCTGGAGAGAGATGCATATATTGTCAATAAGAACAATCCGATTTGGATTTATGTATTATAGTAGCATTGCAAGGGAATCTAACTTTATTTTTTGTGTCAAATATGCTAAAGACTATAAACTCTATAATTCATGTGAACAATTGAAATTGATGTTTGGATTTATGTATTATAGTAACATCACATGGGAATTTAACTATTTTTTTTGTTAAATATGCGAAAAATGTATAAGATTGATCATTTGTTATGACAAATTAATATTATCATATAAGAATGATACAAAATATTACAATGTAATTACAAATTTACAATAAGTTATAATATCTTTATAAATTAGATAAGTATAATAGTATAAACTAGGGGTGGCAGGTGCCGGGGGGATCCTCTTGGATCCTAGAGGACATGTTGAACAAACCTTCGCTTGGGGCCTTGGACATAGGACCAACAACGAGGCCGAGTGGTTGGCTCTCCTACATGGACTACAATCCTTAGTCAGTAAAGACCTTCACAAGGTAACGATCTTTGGAGAATCTCGGCATGTTATTTTCAAGTTGATTAATGGTTACACCTCTGGTTCAATTAATTGTCGTCGTTTGTATGACAAAGCAAAGCCACTCATGTCTAAATCCTATGAGCTATTCCACATTCTTTGCCACAATAACTCTGCAGCGGATGCCTTGGCAAACATGGGGGCCTCCCTACCTCAAGGACATTTCAGTTTTAACAGAAAAGCCCCTCACATCAAATTCATTCCCTAATGGTTTGTCGAGCTTACTCTTTCCTCTCTCAAGGCAAGTGGTCTTCCCTCTCTCCACTCCTGGAAGTGTCTCTTATTACCCCTAAAGGCTTTTTAGAGGAGCTCCCCCTCCATTCACCTTATCCCTCCACCCCTTTTCCTTCCTTCCCCCCCTCCCCTTATCCCTTCATCTTCACCTTATTTCTTTACCTAGCTATTTTATTACCCCCCTCCCCTCACCCTTCCTCACATCGCCTTGTGCCATCTTTCCATAGCTGGCTCCCACCTCGTGCTCCTTCCCGAAGGGTCTTCTCATTCAATGCGTTGTCCTGCCAACACACTTACCCCCGCCGCGTGGAACTTTCTCAGCCTGCATCCTCTCTTGGACAACGTCGGATTTATGGCTCACCTCCCTCGGGTTAATTGCCCCTCCTCCTCGCATGCTCCAAGTCTTTTCGATCACCTCATTATGTCTTCTCCTTGAAGCAGCCTGCAAGCTCATTTCTCTCCTTCTCTCGGCTCTGTCCATCATGCGATTCCTCCCGAGCGCATTCTCTTGGATTTCATTGCAGGCGTAGGCGAAGGGTGGCTGCAGGAAATTCCATGGGAAGCTCTCCCTCTCACCAGGACTTTTGTGAAGGAAAGGATTGCCCTCGTAGCCTTCTCATCTTGCTCTTGTAGCACCCTTACAGGCTCTTCGTTGTGGTTTGCAAGCATTGATTCTGGCTCCAGTCTTCCGTCCGAAGCTCAACCTCTCACTGCTGAGAAAAACACGATTTTGGGCTGTCACTGTTCAGGGTGGAAGGAAGGTGCAGTGGGCACTTTAGCCTGTTGAAGCAAGGAGGGTGCCTCCCTCCAACATGAGCTTAAAGTGCTAAAGTATATCCTTAGTGGCCTTTCTGCAAAGAATCAGGCTTGTGTGCTAGCATGCTCAGTCCGTGCTCTGCATAGTAACTTCGCCCGTATCGATCTCTCTCTAGGAAACGACAGCATGTCTCAGGCTAACGAAAATGCTGGCATTATGGACGTAAAGAAGAATCTCAGGCGTATTTACGAGATGACGACGATAGGCATAATGGATAATAAGGAAATAGCACAGGAGGTCAAGAGCATGGGGGAAGTGGTAAGTTATACCTCTCTGCAAATTAGCAATCATGATGCAAGGATTGATGACAACGAGAGCAATTTCAGGGAGATAATGGGTAAGGTTGATAGAATTCAGGAAGATCTCCAGCGCCTGATCAATATGAACCAGGGTAGCAAGGTGAACGAAACCCCTGCAGCTGCATCGCACCTCATGGAGGAGGAATCAGTGGTTCAGCCCATGAAGCCCAGAGGCAATCCTTAATCAGTTCTCTTTTAAATATGTTAATATGTTTCACTGTCTTTTGCTTTGCAGTCAGTTTATAAGGGTATACACTACCCCAGGCACTAGTTGTTTTGCAAATTCCCCCTGTGTAGTTTTTTGGACATCTCTTTGGTTCAGTTTTGTATGCAGCATTTTTGAATTGCAAGAACTCTCTGTTCCCGCTTTATTCTCTGTAATGAATGGCTGTGCACAACCTATTTTATAAAAAACATTCTTAGTTTCTGTTAAAAAAAAAGTATAATATTATAATTTAGATGAGTATAATATTATGACTAAATACATTTTTTTGGGTCATGTTTGTAAGTTAACTTATCTATTCATATATAATGTTGATGTAATTGTAACTTCGGAATGTATTCACTCGTATTTCTTATCTATTGTAACCCGAAGTTTATTCCGGGATGTATTGTAATGTATTTGAGTCATGTCATACCCCGATGTTTATTCCGGGAAGTTTCTATAATGAGAAAGTCATGTCAAGTCATTGTGGGTAACCCTCTTATTGGTCAAGGGTTAAAGTCCCCTCAGTTGTGGGGCCCTTGGGTTATTAGACTATTGTAGTGAAGTCGGCCCTAGGTGAGTCATTGTAAGTCGGGGCAATAGTCTCCACCATTGTGTTACCCTCCTATTGGTCGGAGGAGGCAAAGTCCCCACAAGTGGTGGGGCACTAGGGTTATTAGACACTCCTAGAGATGTCGGCTCTAGTAAGTAATTGTTAAGTGAGGCCGACATGTTGGAGTGCACTTCAAGTGAACGGAAGAATATAAATAGAGAGTGAGAGCCTCTCTATTTATCACTTGCAACACATCACTCACTCACTCAAGTGTGGTGCATTAGTGAGGAAGGAAATACACTGGGACTAAACAAGAAGAAGACTACTGCTGTCGGTAGTGCATCTTACTGTTTTGGGCTTTTACTGTTTTGGTGCTGATTCTATCTCTGAGGAAGTTGCGGGGTTTTCTCCTTTATGGTTTCCCCAAGGAAAACTCTTTGTGTCTCTCGTCTCTTGTGATGTGCTTATGTTTTATTGCTATGCTTGTTATTCTCTCAGTGAAAAGATCCTAAGATGATAATGCTAGCTTATATGATGAAAAACTAACATGGTATCATAGCTAACCTGAGAAGAAGACATTGTGCAGCTGCAGAAGCCAGGGCTTCTTAGTTTTTGGGTCTCTCTCCACAATCCATCAACAAAAGCATGCTAGGCTGACTCTCCATTGAAGGGTGCATCTTTCTGTCGAAGCGGAATTCGATTCTGAGCATTTTCAGTTTTCAATGTGGAAATTAGGGCTTTCTACAGAAGAGGAATTTTTGAGTGAGACCATCAAATGATTGTTCTCCTCATCAAAACCGAAGTTTAGAGACCTGGATCAAGAAATTTGGTTGGGTGAAACTCTGGGAAAGTCAAACCCTAGTTTGACCCCGAGCAGGAAAAACCCTAAATACTAAAACTGATAAGTTTTGGTACATTCGCTATATTTCGAGGTTGGAGAAGTCTTAGAAGCTGAAAATTGTAGGGGCCAAAGGTGAAATCCTGATGAACACTGTGTCCAAAATCAGCCCCCGATTCGCTATATTCCAGGAGATATGATCTCTCAAAGTTAGGGTTCCAGCCTCTTCCAGAAATCATCCATAAACATGACACCTGGGGAGAATTGAAATATCTTGGGCTACAGAGGTCCAAATGGAATTCTTGAAGATGTTCCAGAAAGGGAACGGACTGTACTTTCGTTGGTACGAATATCAAACTCAGAAGATGAACCAGTGACACGTGGCATGCCGTACAACTTCGCTATTCTGAACAATCCTGTAACAGGTCACCTTGGGAAACGGATCATAAATCCCAAATGGTGAAACCAATTCTGATGAAACCTATGGTGTTAGATCAGGAACATATGAGTTTACCTCAGTGCGAAATTTCAGACATAGAGAATTAGTAACTTCAGAGATATCACAGAAACAGTAACAGGCATTTCTGCAGAAGAAATTGGAAAATTAGGGCTTCCTGTTCTGGGAGCTTCCCTCCACTGTTTTCAGAAAAGGAGTACATTGGACAATTCCATTTGAAGAGATATATGTGTCTATCTAATCAGATATGAAAGATTCCAAGTTTTGAAAATTAGGGTTTCTGTAACAAACCCTAGATCAGCGAGCTCCGGAACCAAGATGGACACCTCAAATCGGTAAGATCTAATCCTTTGCTATTTTCATTTGAGGTTCTCATTTCAAAATGATCTATCACATCAGCTTGATGAAAATCTTGGGGAATCTCACAACTTCCAAGCATAGAAGTATATGATCTCTCTGAAGAAAATGAATTGGACACCTACATGAGTAGAGAGGTTCCAGTTTCAGAGGGAGATGAGGCTAGAAGCCTTACACAAGAAAAACTTGGTTAAGGCCAAGAATATCATGGTTGATTCAGTCACGGATCAACTTGTACCACAAGTGTCTTCCCTATAGACATCAATGATGTTTGATTCCTTGACCAAGATATTTGAAGGGAAGAACATACATCAGAAGATGACCTTAAGAAATAGTTGAAGAATGTGAAGATCCAGAATGCAGAAACCATGCCGTCATAAGAGTCTTTCAAATTAAAGAACAACTTGAAGCGGTAAAAGAAGAAGTGAAGAATGAAGAATTGGTGATGGCCACCTTGAATGCCCTCCCAGGATCGTAGGATTCATTCATTCGAGGAATGTGTGCCAGAAGAAAGTGATTGCTTTCAATAGACTCTGGGAAGAGAACTCACAAGAAGAAGAAGCTCGAGAAGAGAAGGTGGGAGCAACTGAAGATCAAGCTCTTACCATCCAAAGAAGATCCCTCAAGCGATGAGGAATATGAAGATCTGAACTCTTGAAGAACCTCTTATCCTCCCTAGCATTTGGATAAGAAACGATGCTATCATGAATAAAGAAGACGATGAAGCTGAAGGCTCAAGAAGGAGTCTACCCACGAAACAAATAAAGATAAGTATTCAATTGTCATTTCATGATATTGTTTTGTTATGCATTTGTTTATATTTAGTTGATGTATCATGCATGATAGGATGTTTGCATTAACGACAGTATACTACTAATATGCATGTGATGGGTAAGTAGCTCATGGTGCTATACAAATTCTCCATTGCTACTTATCTAGAATGAAACCTCTTTGCTGACATATTGGATTAGTGCACAATCTCAATGTTGTCCTGGTAGAGATGGAAGGCATCTAGAAAGTTTCAGTGAGATATGGATGGATGTTGTATTGGCTAAAATAGTTGAATGATCATATATTTATGCATAAGTATTTGCTAGTATGAATATTCCTTATGAAATGTTTCTAACCATACAATTGCATTTGACTTGTAGGAAAGATCGCATACATAAATATCTACAAGCAAAGAAGAATGAAGACTTGTTTCGAAGAACAAGTGACGACAGTTCAAAGACAAAGAATAATATGACGAGTGCAGTGACATCATTGATGCAAGAACCTTCCAGCCACCAAGAAGAAAGCGAAGACCAGTTCAAGAAGAATGATGTCAAGGTGCAGTATCGAGACCTGAAGAGAAGTTCATAGTTCCATCATGCGGTAGATGGAAACATCGTGGGATACAAATCAAGATTCGTAGCACGAGGCTTCTCACGAAAAGAAGGACTAGACTATGAAGAGACATTTGCAGCCAGTAAGAGTTTAAATACATACATGATGAGCCTGATGAAGATCTTAACCTTTGCGACAAGGTTGAAGATGCAAGTTTATACACTAGATGGTCACATAGAATATTAGTAGCATAAGAAGCTACTTATCATTCCGGTACAGAATGTTTTCATTGCATAGAGCACAGAAGACAGAGGGAGTATAATGCTTTGCTTCAGAGGGAGTGACTACAGAATATCTTGAGGATCGACATGATACGACAGGATGGACAGATTACTAATGACTCTAGGATTTACCGAGAGTAAAGTGGATTCCAACCTTTGCTTCAAGGTTGAAGGCGGAAGACCAGTGATGCTCCTGTTATGTGTCGATGCACTATTTTCTAGGCATGAAGGTGTGGACAAGGGAAGTATGCAGTAGAGATCCTGAATAGGTTCAGGATGATGGACTACATGACCACACCTATGGCATCAAACCTGAAGCTATTGCATGATGCTTCTTCAGAGACAATTGATGCTATGATGTATCGTCAGATGATTGGGTCCTTGATGTACATGAAACCAGATATTTGCTTTGCTGTGAACACGTTGAGACATGTTCACCTGATGATTGCAAAGCATGCATGGGTACAGGTTATTATGGGCCCAAGTACGATGCGAATCAAAAGATTAACCTAGAGGTTTATGTTGATTCAGATTGAGCAGGCAGTGCCATCGACATGAAGAGTACTTCGGGATGTTGCTTCAGTATGGAATCAGGTGTGATCTCTTGGTTTAATAGGAAGCAATCCTGTGTGGCACTGAGTACAGCTGAAGCAGAGTATGTTGCAGCTTGTTCAGCTAGTTGTGAGGCAGTATGGCTGCGGAAGCTACTGTCTGATATATTTGATCTCCAGTTGGATGCTACTTGTATACATTGTGACAACCAGAGTTGTGTGAAGTTGTCATAGAATCCAGTGTTCCATGACAAGTCAAAGCATATCGAGATCAAGTATCACTATATCAGGGATATGGTGCAGAGAGGAGCAGTGAAGCTCCAGTATGTTGCGACGGAGGAACATATAGATGATGTATTGACGAAGCCATTGGCTAGGTTGAAGTTCGAGTACTTCAGGGAGAAGCTTGGTGTTCTCCAGATCGAGGTTTCCTCCAAGGGAAAGTGATGAGTCCCAAAGCCATTCTGACGAGCAGTTTAGATGTAGGGCTGAGCCATCCTGTCATGGTGAGAGGATTGGTTCCTTCCATGTCAGATATGAGTGCTGAGATCCATAGCCATTCTGACGAGCAGGTCAGATGTAAGGGATGAGCCATTCTGTCATGGTGATAGGGTTGCTCCCTTCCATGTCAGATATGAGTGCTGGCCATTCTGTCGAGTATGACAGATGTAAGGGAAATTGCCATTCTAGGAATGGAGGCACCTAGTCAGTTACCAGGAACACTCAGTGTAAAAACTGAGTAGCCATTCTGATGTGATAGAGGGATGTGTTCCCACTTGATCAGATGTAAGGGCTAAACCATTCTGTCATGGCTAAAGGATTAAGTTCCTTCCATGTCAGATGTGAGTGTTGGCCATTCCAACGAGCAGGTCAGATGTAAGGGCAACTGCCATTCTCTAGGAGAATGGAGGCGCCTGGTCAGTTACCAGGTAGCTCAGTCGAGGACTGGGGGCCATTCTGATATGACTGCTGGGATGTGTTCTCGTAGGATCAGATGTGAGTGCAAGCCCTTCCATCACTGTGATAGGATGTGTTCCTGTTTGGATGGATGTAAGTGTAGAGCCTTTCTGGAGCGACTGAGGGATGTGTTCCCACGTGCTCAGATGTAAGTGCTGAAATCTTCCATCACTATGATAGGATGTGTTCCTGTCTGGATGGATGTGCCTTTCTGACGAGTAGGTCAGATGTAAGTGTTGAAGTCTTCCATCACTGTGATAGGATGTGTTCCTGTCTGGATGGATGTGCCTTTCTGACGAGTAGGTCAGATGTAAGTGCTGAAGTCTTCCATCACTGTGATAGGATGTGTTCCTGTCTGGATGGATGTGCCTTTCTGACGAGTAGGTCAGATGTAAGTGCTGGGCGTGCCTTTCTGACAAGTAGGTCAGATGTAAGTGCTGGGCGAAGACCTACATGGAGGCTAGGCCTACAACCAGCATGAAAAAGGGTTGGCTCTGTAGAACTTTCTATGACGAGAAGAATCATGAGATAGCACCAGGGATGATCCAGATCGAGTGATGATTGAGATCCAGTGATGATAGCTAGCGATGGTCTAGATCGAGTGATGATCCAGATCCAGTGATGATGATCCAGTAGTGTTGATCCAGATCGAGTGATGATCCAGATCCAGTCTAGTGATGTTGATCCAGATCGAGTGATGATCCAGATCCAGTCCAGTGATGTTGATCCAGATCAAGAGATGATCCAGATTCAGTGATGATGTTCCATGATGATCCAGATCCAGTGATGATGTTCCATGATGATCCAGATCGAGTGATGATCTAGATTCAGTGATGATGATCCAGATCGAGTGATGATCTAGATCCAAATGAAGATGACTTACAGATGAAGATGACTTGAAGTTGAAGATGACTTTGAAGATGATGAAGACCTGACGATGACTTAGATGATACATAGAAGAAGACTTGCGCCAATAAATTGTGTCGAGAGAATACCTTCCTAGTTAAGAGGGAGTGTTGATGTAATTGTAACTTCGGAATGTATTCACTCGTATTTCTTATCTATTGTAACCCGAAGTTTATTCCGGGACGTATTGTAATGTATTTGAGTCATGTCATACCCCGATGTTTATTCCAGGAAGTTTCTATAATGAGAAAGTCATGTCAAGTCATTGTGGGTAATCCTCTTATTGGTCAAGGGTTAAAGTCCCCTCAGTTGTGGGGCCCTTGGGTTATTAGACTATCCTAGTAAAGTCGACCCTAGGTGAGTCATTGTAAGTCGGGGAAATAGTCTCCACCATTGTTTTACCCTCCTATTGGTCGGAGGAGGCAAAGTCCCCACAAGTGGTGGGGCACTAGGGTTATTAGACACTCCTAGAGATGTCGGCTCTAGTAAGTAATTGTTAAGTGAGGCCGACATGTTGGAGTGCACTTCAAGTGAACGGAAGAATATAAATAGAGAGTGAGAGCCTCTATATTTATCACTTACAACACATCATTCACTCACTCAAGTGTGGCGCATTAGTGAGGAAGGAAATACACTGCGACTAGACAAGAAGAAGACTACTGCTGTCGGGAGTGCATCTTACTGTTTTGGTGCTGATTCTATCTCTGAGGAAGTTGCGGGGTTTTCTCCTTTATGGTTTCCCCGAGGAAAACTCTTTGTGTCTCTTGTCTCCTGTGATGTGCTTATGTTTTATTGTTGTGCTTGTTATTCTCTCAGTGAAAAGATCCTAAGATCATAATGCTAGCTTATATGATGAAAAACTAACATATAAAAGTACATATTGTTTTTGTGTTAAGTTGTCTAGTAGAGAATTATTTGTAACCTTAAAATAAATAAAATGATGATATGAATAAAAGTACATATTGTTTTGACAAGCCTACCAAATGGCTCAATTGTTTGGAAAGCATTATGCAAAGCCCTCCCACTCATCCTAGAAGGGCTTGTTTGGAAAGTAGGGGACGATACAAATGTCAGAATTGGTGCGGATCCATGGTCAGGATGCTCTCAAAATCACTTACTCCCAATTCAATTATTGCAACTGATACATCAGAAAGGGTTTTTCCACCTAAACCAAATAGCTGATCCCAACGCAACAAACCTATGGCATCAAGGATGGAAAGGAAGCCAGGCTCTAGAACTTCCAGAACCATGGACCAGGGTTTGGGACCACTTCATCACTGCCCTGCAATCTTCACACATTCGGCTAACAGACAAAGCATACGAGCTGATTTGGGAGCATGCCCAACATGGGCATTACACACCTAAAACTGGCTATCAACAACTCTGCTCCCAACACTTTCAGCAAGATCAGAAATGGTGGTAGGTGGGTATTTAGAAGCTCAAGTGTCCATTAAAGGAAAAAATATTCATGTGGTGCACTCTTGCAAATAAAATCCCTACTTGGGACCATCTCCAAAAAAGACAATTTGCAGGACCTGGCTGGTGTTGTCTTTGCAAAGACAATGAGGAAAATACAAACCACCTTTTCCTAAGCTGCAACTTCTCCAAGCAAGTATGGAGCACTCACAATCTCTCACTTCCTCCAGATATAGCTGGGCAGGCCCCACACTGGAAGATGCCTGGAAAAATTGGTCATTTCCTGACCTCTCAGACAAGAGCCCTTCTGCTTCTCCACCTGTGGGGAATATGGTTAGCTAGAAACAAAGCCATCTTCCTTGAAAAATCCAGCTCCCCAGAAGAAGTAGCAAGGCAAGGACTTGACATTCTTTCCTACTTTCCCCAAACAAAGAACAACCCCAATCCGAGAGTTATCACCGATGAACAGTTGGACAAAGATATCCCTTGGGATTTTTTTGATGGAGCCTCTCAGGACTTGAAATGTGGGGGAGGCGCCACCCTATTCCTAAACCCAACTCATCACTTCCAAATTTCAATGGGACTGGGCTCTGGAACAAACAATTATGTTGAACTTATGGCTTTGAAGCTTCTCCTATGTTTTGCAATTGAAAGAAATTGTAAAAAACTACGAGTATTTGGTGACTCTATGGTTGTAATAAATTGGATTAATAAAATTCAGAAGTGCAGAAACACCTCACTAGATGCACTATTTGAAGAAGTTAGCATACTTCTTACAAATTTTGAATCTCTTTCACTCAAACATGTCTACAAGGAACAAAACATGGATGCAGACATACTTTCAAAGGCAGGAATAAATATGGAGTGGGGAGCATGGAAATTCATAGAGACAAAGGAGATAGTGACCAATGAGTTCTATCATAGGCCAGTCATGGATCTGCCACCAGGACAAGGCAGTTTGTAGACTTTTTTGCAGAACAACTCTAAACTCAGATATTTTTTTTTGGTTTCAAACACGATCTCAGTTTACAGCCACAGAAAAAGTAAACGCTATTTACAGTTTTTTCGGCAAGAAGCTCCCTATGGGAGAAACAGTTGCACTGTAAATATTGTTTTGGTGTTAGGTTGCCTAGTAGAGAATTATTTATAATTGTATAATAAAAAATATAATAGTGTTTAGAGGTTTTTGATTTCAACATTTGATGTTCTCTACTTCTATATCTCAACTTTATCTTTCCATGGCATCAACCTCCCTTTTTATAACTTTTAAATGTCGAGTCTAGTATGAGATGTCTATCAATTATGTCCCTTGACTTCATCCTACATGGGGACTCCTTGGTTTACTTTTGAACCTACCTTAGGTTGCCTACATGGGGAGGGTCTCCTTGGTTTACTTTTGACCTTATCTTAGGTGGTTTACTCTTTGTTTTTAAAGGAAAAAAAGGAATAGGAAAATGATTGCACCCAATAGGTGCATTCTACATTCCAGTAGGGGGAGATGTGTGGTTTGCACCTTAGAGATTTGATCCCTCTCGATGCTTGGTAGATCCCCTTTTAGATGGATCTATGTTGGTTGTATTATCAAAGTTGCAAGAAACTTGCATAGGTTACAGATAGAGGGGTTGTCCATGCAACACACAAAATTCCTTTGTTGTAGAGATAAACTCCAGGTCTGATTTTCTATAGGGATCAAGGCCACGCTTACAAATTACAAAAAATACTAGTTGTTTTCGAATACATATGGAACTTTCCAAGGATCAAATTAAAAAAAACAATTCAACATAAAAACTAAAGGGGTTGGACTTCCTTGGCACTATTCTCTTTTGTTGGCTCGAAAGGATCTTTCTTCATTGGATCCTCTTCGGCTTCAGGTTGACACTGTCCATCTATCTCCCTGGTTTACTTTTGACCCTACCTTAGATGGCCTGCATGGGGGGTCTCCTTTGTTTACTTTTGACCTTATCTTAGGTGGTTTACTCTCTTTTTTTAAAGGAAAAAAAAGGAATAGGAAAATGACTGCACCCAATAGGTGCATTCTACATCCCAGTAAGGGGAGATGTGTAACTCCTTCCGTGCTCATCCTAGAGTTGACATGTTTCTTTTAT
>LPNX011169184.1:142417-180765 GCA_001517045.1 Pseudotsuga menziesii | reverse complement strand
TATATAACAACATAAATTAGATAAACTAAAACCATAAAAATTAGATTACACATTTCCACTCTAAAAAAGGGTTTGCACCTTAGAGATTTGATCCCTCTCGATGCTTGGTAGATCCCCTTTTAGATGGATCTATGTTGGTTGTATTATTAAAGAAGAAACTTGCATAGGTTACAGATAGAGGGTCTGTCCATGCAACACACAAAATTCCTTTGTTGTAGAGATAAACTCTAGGTTTGATTTTCTGCAGGGATCAAGGCCATGCTTACAAATTACAAAAAATACTAGTTGTTATCAAATACATATGGAACTTTCCAAGGATCAAATTAAAAAAACAATTCAACATAAAAACTAAAGGGGTTGGACTTCCTTGGTGCTATTCTCTTTTGTTGGCTCGAAAGGATCTTTCTTCATTGGATCCTCTTCGGCTTCAGGCAGATACTGTCCATCTTCTATAAGCGGTGGCTGATTAAGATCAAGGATTTTGCTTTTAGGTCCGAGTGAGGATCCCTCCATTGAAACCTCTGGAAATGACTTGTTACGGAGGTCCTCAATTGGAGATCTCAATGCATTACACTCACCCTCTAGATGCTACTGTCTCAATTAATGCTCTTGTGCTGAGAGACCCTGCACTTGGATTTGCACGACCTACATCGTGTTTTCCATCTCCTCTTCTCTAACACTCTTCTTTGCTTGCATTTCTCCTCTCCATTTTGCGTTTCCTTTCAGCTTCTTGACCAAGACTTTGTTGATGATACATGCTAGACGACTTTTATTCAGACATCACACCAACTCTCTAAAGCTTTCCTTCATGACTACTTATGCTTGTGAGCTCTATCGAATTTGTCATTTCTTGTCAAGCTATGAGTATTCTCTTCATCACAACTCATTTTCGTCGTCATGTCCATTAATGGCTTATTAAGAATGGTTTTCCTCATTAGGTGATGTGAGGTGTGAAATCCATCGTTGCTGCATCCAATCTTCGCCAAATTTGGAGAATTCTTCATTTTCCTACACCATATTGCATCATCCTTGGGTCTTTGCACATGAGCTTGATGAGGGAGAAGACGACCACTTTGAGTCACTCCCTTCGTTTGTACTGTAGAGGATGGTAGAGGATAAGTTCACAAATGCCAAGCGTGAAAGATCCCTAGGAGTCTTGATACTGTGATGATTGCTTCCACATCCTTGCCATTTGGCAATTATGTGAGGCAATTTCAAACCATTTTTAAATGTGTGATTTCAGTTTGAGACAACCTTTCGCTTCTTATTGATTATACGACAAGGATAAAAGTCTCTAGTCATGGTATGAGGTGGAAGTAATAATGCCTGTTGATTCTAAGGGTCTTAGCCATGTCCCGTGTATAAGTTGATTAGCTTGCTTGTTTGCTCCAACGTTGTTATGCCTTAAGATATGGAATGACAAGAACCCATTGAAGGCCAGCTTGCAACTCGTGTTGAATTTGTCTAAATATGTACTTGAGATTCATGTCTCTAGGAGTAGTACTCATTCTCATGTGATTTATGACCAACTTCAAGTCTCCCAGAATGATTAAGGAGTCGAACCCAATTCCTTCTTGCGATTTGTAGTGCTTTCAGAAGTGCTAAGGCCTTTGCTTGGTTATTTCGGGATCTCTTGATGCTCCAACATAATTGTATTATGATTTTTCCCCTTGGGAAAAAAATCTCGCCTCCCGCACTTGTTGCCTTAGGTGGTTTACTATCCTTAATATTAGATAAGCATAACATTATGACAAATTATGGTGCAATATTTAAAAAGTTACACGAAATTATAATATCCTTACAAATTATATCAACAATTATGAGGACCAAATACAACAAATTGTAGATATGCATAATGTTACATGTAGTGAACTATTAATATGGTATGGTAAATTACCTTTAAATAATATAGAAATTTAATATAAAAGCAACATATTTCACATAACATAAATAAAAATAACTTATAACCTATGGTTGATTTGGTTGGCTCTACATATTGTGGTCAACTATGCCTTGTAATTATCAAATCAATATCAATAGGAAACCATATCAACAAGTGCTATAAAATAGCTAGTCCCTGCCGTTCAACTAATACATTTGTAAGAACCTACAACAATGTTATATGTGGTAGATTCAAGATAGTACATCAATTGTCGATTACTATAATTGCATGATTGATCTTCTTTGTTGGTGAGCAAAGCTATGTCATTATGCCTTATGACATTGTGCACAAAACATTGCTTAATGCTTGTACAATTTATGGAAATATAGACATGTTGTAGAACGCAATGTTGATTAAATTGAAGTTGCAAATAAACTTCAATTAAAGCAAGCGCTATATGTAGTCGTGACATTTGTCACAAGAACATTGCTCCTATGAACAAAAAATCATAAAGTGAAATTGGTCCTATGAACAAAATATGCATTCATGCATAACTTTAATGTTATGGCCATTGAAAAAGAACTATACTCATAAAACATGTAATCATAATCATGTATTTATAAAATAAAATATATAATAAAAGAAACAAATAAGGTTCCATAATTGATGTCCTTAAGATTATTGATTCAAGGAAAATAATTGTGTTCAATCTTCATATATTTATAACAATAAAGCAATATATTTTATGCATGCCACACATACAAGATATAATAGTGAAAAACTTTAAGCACCTTTCGAATACGATTAAAGATTATTGTATGACATTTAAGGACCTTGTTAATGATAGACGCCTTCCAATAACTGTTAAGGCTTATCGTATATAAGCACCTTATTAATGGCAAATGGTACGGAGTTAGTTGCATTGCAAATCCAATTAATGTTCCTTGATGGTAAGGAGCCGAGTTGGCAATAGCTATTAAGTGATGACGTTGCTGCCAAGTCTTTTCTGTCATCATTTAGAAATAAGACTCTAGAGGTATCATCCAATGGGATGATAGATAAAATAGTTTTAAGATATTTTAAAATAATATAGATTTTCTTACCGAAGGTTTCATTTTAATCAAGTGGAAAAATATTTAGTCCATCTCATAACTAATGACCTACCTAATAATGATTGCAAATGTTTACTTTATAATGTTTAATGTTTACTTTAGAAAATGTAGATCAATTTTTGGTCAAAAGAATGGTTAATAGAAGGTCAATCATTTATCAATTACAATATTACTTGCATGCGGCAGTGATAATAATAAATGTATTCACATATAAGTGTATTCAAATAGTAAAAGGAAGATGTATTCAAAGTTGTAACTTTTATGGATGGAAAGACTAAAGACAATAAATAAACAAGAACCTAAAAGTTAAATAGGAACCTACAAGTTGTACTTTCTATCACTCCAAAGTTGTTTTACCTTATCTTATAAGAATGTTAGTGTTGGATTAGGTAAAACTTCTTGTTATGAATATACCAAGTGTCTCTTGATATTCTCAATCCCCTTGTTTGATGATTTGACTTGCAGTAGTTGCATCATTTGGTACTGGTCTTAAATGTGGAAGGTTAAAGCTCCCAAAAGCCCAAATTCTTTTTTGTTGTTGGCACTCAAGAATAGGGCCTCAACTAGGGATCTCTTGCAAAGGAAAAATGGTCATGGACTAGGAATTTATTGTTTGGGTGGAAATGAGGATGAAATCATTTCACATTATTTTTCAATATGCTCCTATTTGATTAAGGTTTGGAAGGATATAAGCAAGGAAGTAAAATAAACAAGGGATTGAAATTGTGGTTTTAAAGGCCAAAGTTGAAGGATGATCGAGTTTTCCCATTTCTTATCATTTTGGGTATCTAGATGACATGTAATTCCTTTTTTTTAGGATAAATTTTATGTACGTTTCATACGACTTTCTAGATCTATGTTATTTCTCAATTTTATAAAACTCGAGAGAACATCTATAAGATGAGAGTGGTTGAAGAGTTGGTTTTGGAGAAAACACTTCCTTGAGTCTTTTTTGATGAAGCGTGTTATGGGAAAATTGAATTTGTGGCATTAGTGGAGTATTATATTTATAGGATCGACATTATTTACAATTCATTGCAAAATGTGGGTAGTGGCATAAAAAAACATGTTGATTTCTTAGTAATATAAGATTTCACAAGGCTCATTTTACAAAGTAATATTACTTAAATATAGGTCTTTCAGGTGACTCTACTTTGGTTATTAAATGGATGAAAGTAGACAATTCACTTGATATTTCACTACAAGCATAGATCAAATTAAGGTAGCCCCTCTACCGTTTATTAAAATATATTTTGCTCGTGTTTTCTGAGAATTGAAATTGGTTGTTAACACTCTTTCAAAGGATGGATTGGCACATATCCCTAGCCTTCTTCATGTCAAGGAAGTGGAGGGTTACAACATTGATTTCACTTTGAACTTATATTTTTTTAGGTTTTTAAATTTAGTACATTGATATTTACAACCACTATTCTGCCTTGAATTGGAAGACTACACAATTATTACTATTATGAACGAGTCTGAAATTTTTAGTGCTTATAAAATTGGAAAGCCTCTTGGGCTTTGACATATAAAATTTTGGGGTCTTAATGACAATTTAGTTATGCTTTTTATATGTAAGATAAAAAGTTTTTTTTGCACATATTCATCTTGGTACAATATATTGATGGACTATTTTTGTATCTTGCTTCCAACACCTAAGAATTTAATGTATCGTGATGAATACCTAAGTTTTTTATTGAACTTATCATACACTATTTCATGATACCAACATTATTAAAGAAGCATAATATTATAACAAATTGTGGCAAAAGATGAGAAGTTAATTTTACTAGATAAGCATAATATTACAACAAATTGCAAAATATTATACTACAGTTGCAAAGTTACATCAAATTATAATATACTTGCAAATTAGATGAACATAATATCATGATAAAATACAAAAAAATTGAATCGTGTTTTTGTATGTTAGGTAGTCATCTATTCATATTCACGTGACAAGTGCATATTGTCTAGTAGAGAATTTTTTACCCTATTTTCAAAACATATGGACATTTCTTTTGTTTCTTGGTGTATGAGAAACCTTTTTCTTATTTAAAATCCTATATAACAACCTTGGGATTTGTTTTAAACAAACATCAATATCTTTAGAGCTAACTCTAAGAAATAGTACATAGCGGCTATGATCGAATTGTTTTTCAAAAATAAAGGAAAACATGTGCACTCGAAAATCCATGATATAGGAGTCAATCCTTGGGGTATGAATCCACATAAATTGGAGGTCGGAATGACTCACCTCCCCAACCTGGTCCTCTTCCTCTATTGTCATTTCACCAAAACAACCTATCATTGTCAGTTCCTCCGCATCAAAATCTTTTCCTCTTTCCTCAATTTTTAGCTCAATGCCTATATAACATTAATTTGGGTGTCATACTTGGAGACCAAAGAGTTTATTCTCAAAAGGATGGCAACATTCTCTTCAATCTCATTGCTTTCAATTCAAAATATAGTGATTTTTTTATATGCCAACAATATATATCTATAGTTTTGGTAATTAAATTCCCTATTTTTGAAGAATGAGTGTCTAGAATAAGTTTCTTAATTTTAGCAATTGAAGTTCTAAATCTTTATATCATAACTCTATCTTACATGGCATTAACCTCCCTTCCCACCAATTTCAAATGTCAAGTCTAGTATGACACGTCTATAGCTGCTACACCCCTTATCTTCATCCTATAAGGAGAGTGTCCCTCTCCTTTTGCTTTCAACCCTATATTTGGGTGGTTTGCTCTCTTCTAAGCCTCTTGAGTCAGCATCAATTTGATATAGTCCATGTAGATAAACATAGCGCTATCCATAGGAGGGGTAATCCCACCTTTCCACCAATATTCTAAGTCAATGCTAACCATCAATTTTTTCAAGTGCACTCTCATTCTACTTAATATTGTTGTGTTGAGTTCCTTTTCATTCACTTCCCTACTCATCATCATCTTGAATGATGGTTTTTGTGGGAGAGGTCATGCCATGAAAGTGCCTTCCACTCAAGCAAGTTTACAAGAAGGAATCAATTCATGAATGCCCATCCTCATTGAGTTTCCCTTGCATGGATGCACATGCACCTTGAACTTCCCTTAATCACCTCTACTTGATGTCCCCTTAAGTCTTCACCATATGTCTAGGTGGCCACACCTCCATGAACCTCTTACATAACACCCCTTTTAGGGTGGTGGAACATTAATATTAGATAAGCATAATATTATGACAAATGATACTACAATATTCAAAATGTTATGATAGATTATAATATCCTCATAAATAATATGAGCATAATTTTACAACCAAATACAACAAATTACTATTAGACAAGCCTAATATTGTATGCATTCAACTATTAAATTGTTGTGATAAATTGCCTTTAAATTATCTAGAAATTAAATATAAAGAGAACATATTTTACATAACAAAAATAAAAATAATGAACCACCTATGCTTGATTTGATTGGCAATACACAATCTGATCAACCATGCCTTGTAATCGTGACAATATATTAATATGAAATGAATTCACATATAAGTGAACTCAAATAGTAGAAGGAAGATGTCGTATTGAACTTACAACTCTTATGGACAACAACACTTAAGGTGATTAATACATAAGAACCTAAATAACGGCACCTCCCATTTCCTCTACCCTAACATTGTCCTACCTTATATTTAAAGGCTTTTAATGTTGACTTGGATAAACCTTCTAAGTTCCTCAAAACAACCTCATTATGAATACTCGAAGAACAACCTCATTATGAATACTCGAAGAATGTCTTGATATTCCTATTTTCCCTCTTTGGTGATTCCACTCACAATCTTTATGGTTTTTAAATTTTCAATCATTTCAACTTTACAAACCATGTTAATTTTGGTAGAAAAATAGATAATTATATACACATGACCATATATTGCTCCATATACATGTTAACACCACATTAGATTATTTGTTTTCACATCCAAACCTACAATAAACTTGAAACTACAACTTATAGGTGTGGCATTTGGTTGTTATACTAATATAATTCTAGGATTCATTGAAATTTTGTTCTAAATTATAAATATGTAATATATTTTGTTATAATTACCAACCCAAACAAATTCCCCAACCCATAAAAACCAATTACATAATATTGTATCATAATACAAATGGAACATATGAGAAGTCGATTGGAGAGATGTCATGGTTTTGAGCACTTCAACCCTTCCTTTTATTTAGCCACGGTTCTAAATTTCTCATTGAATCCCTCTACACATGATCTTAAGCTTACACTTTCTCTTTGAATTATGTTAGAGCATGCCTATTCCTCTTTCCTACGATAGAATTCAATGGATTTTACCGAAGTTATACAAATGTGCTCCACATTTGTCCTTTGTCTTTTTGGCCTTATGTTTGTGTTTTAGAGATTAGTGGATAACATTTGTGAAATTCACATTTTTAAAAAGCTCATGTCTCTCTCCTATATAGTTAGGTATTTACTTTTGTCTCTTAAGTTTGTATTATTGCTTTTTTAGCTTGTTAATCATAAGCTTTGATTCTTTCAAAAAAATGTTCTCTTAAATATAAGAAAAGCTTGAACTATTTTTTTTTAATGGCTTCACATCGTTCTTTCTTATTCATGTCTACTTCTAGTATCTTAGAATTAACCTATTTGATATGGATTTAATGATTCATTGTTAAACCCCCAAAACTTGCCAGTTAGGAATGAAATTTTGGGGTCTTTTATTATATTAGTTATTATAGTTTCATGCCTAGTTGTAGTAATCAAGAATGAAACTGTAACATTTTGATCATGAAACTCCTAAAGAATCCCAATTAGAATGAATTTTGAGTCATTGTTAAAGCTAACTTTGATCCAACTTATTGTGGGAGGTTAAATTTGATTCAATTTCTATTGCCTCTCTAATGTTTCTTTTTCTACTGCATCTCTAACATTTTTTGGGGGGTGTAATGTTCATCTTTTCGATGATCTTGGGTTTCTCCAAGCAAATATGGTGTCTATCATTTTGAGAGTGTTATTATAAGTAAAAGGGGAACTGAAGAATACAAGGGTAATGGGTTTAAGACTTATCATATAGGATAAATAATAACAACATTATTTTTAATGCAGGGAGGGATGTTTTTTTATTTCTTGAAATTGGAAAGCATTGGTGTTTATGTAGGAGGATACCTATGGGGAATATTTTGAAAATTTATGGACATAGTCTTGAGGAGAACAATGGATAACAGATGTATAAACAAATTAATGGAGGGTGTGTAATTGGTACTTGTTGAAACTTCGACCGACTGCCAAAAGTGTCAAACAAACTTTGAATTTGGAGAACAAAATATAGGTGTGATAAGGGTGATGAGATGAATGTGGTGGTATAAAGATCAAGGCATGATGACATAGAAAGAGAGAAATGACAAAAATCCAAAACCTGACTTGAGCATGACGTGACAATGTAGAAGACACAACTTGGCAATTCTATAGAAAGGGCCATCTGACATCAAAAATATAAAAATGATATACAAATGCGATGAGTACATTTCCATGAATATGAAAGTGATATCTAAATGACTATGTAACAAATTTTAATATGTTTGTCTGAATCACTATGTTTCGACACTCAAAGTCATATTGATGTTGAAAATTAACAATAGCCTCCTCAACTTTGTCAAAGCATAATATTAAACATTTACTCCGATCTTGATAGAAAGACAGATAGACGAGACCACATGCAAGGTTCTTAACTCTCTTTGCTGCCAATAAAATTGGGTGAGTACCTCCTATGTTGCACCCTCCTGCTGCAAAGCAATACTCTTCACCAAATCCAACCTCACCCCTGTCATCTTGTTCCAAAGATATCCCACCAAATTTGAGAGAAATCAAATTGAAAAATCCTTAAAGAAAATAAACATAGGGAGGAAGGAAAGGATGAGGGAGCTAAGAACATGGAGTGTTATGGCTCCCTCACTTGGTATAAATGGAGCATGGTGCCTTGCATGAAGGAGAGAACAAGTGTGACAAGTGTGGTGCATGCCACTAGTTCCATATCCTAACATTGAGTTAAATGAATGATCTTTCATATAATATGCCTCCATGCATATAATTCAAGGGGAAACACCAACACTCAGGAGGCCCCCATTTGAAGAAAGCCCCACTTATCCATTTTGACTGCTTCATTATCAACATGACCCGCAACATGATTGTTATCCCTTCTAACATGCATAAGATTGACCTTGTTTTTTTTTTTCCAAGAAAAAAAAGCGTAATTTTATTCATCTTTCGAGATCAAAATTACATTCAGTATATTCACATCTAGGTGAATTCCAAAGTCCAAAAAATGGATCCAATATTTAGACTACCCAGTCTTCTGAAAAAATTGTCACATAATTGCTGACTCATATGATCATAACCAAAAAAAAAAATTACAAAAATGTCGCTGTAAAAGCTTATCAGCTAGATACATCACAGAAAATATGGGTATCACAACCCAAAGAACACACAAGCACAAAAAACATCAGATATACTGCCGATATCAAAGGCCACCACCTCTGTAAACGCCGTCGCTGCCGCAGAGATCCTTAAAGACACTATACGGGTCGCCACGCAAGAGTATATCCTCAGCAAAAGAAAATCCAGCAGCCTCGAGAGCCACCAATCTTGAAATGCGCCATTCATGAACGCACTCGATCTCGAATCCTGGATCCGAATCCCATGACCCCGGAAGCCCACCGACCGATCAAGAAGCCGAAACCCCCGCAGCGAAATCTGTCCTGGACGCATTCATGAAAACCTAGGCGAAAGGAAAAACGAATCCCTCTTTGCCCTGATAATAACATCGCGATCCAAGCAACCGATCCTCCGGAAAGCATGATTATCCGCCAGATTATCGAGCGCCACGGGCAAGACCAGCTTGAAAACCATGGCAGCTGCTCCTTGGATGTAGACATTCAAGCCCACCCATTCTCGAACTCCACCAAAACCCGGACCTATTTTTGGCAGCCGGGACGGAAGGAATCGGTCCGAGGAGATAGGAAAGGCCGGAGCGTGGATCCGATGACGGCACAGGAACATCCATGGCAAAGAAACGACGGGATCTACAAGCAAGGGTTTGTATCCTGCTCGCCATGAGCGCCCTCTCAGCCACAGATGACAGGAGTCCCTTGTGACCCTGCTCGGAACCCCGCAGCTGCACCATGTGAATGCAACCGTCTCCAGCTTCGAGACGCCGACTGAGTCGACATAACCCCGACGCCTGCATCACAGCCTGACCCTGAAAAACCCTGAAAGATTAAATCCCAGCAAGAAAGATATGAATGAGCAATGGAGGCTTGGATTACAATTGTTTCACGGCCTTCACAGGTTTCGAACGCGTCGACGAGGAATGACTGGGCGGCCGGTGAAGCCTTTTCTGAACCAGGGAACCTCCATTAGCCTCAGGATCGTGATTCTAGCTAGGGTTAGGTTCCAGGAGCCTCGAAACCAGAGGCCTCCCTTCACCTGACCTTGTTTAATTGCTTCAGATTCTAGATTATTCTATCAGAAGTTTTGCTCACACTAGTTCTCTCCTTGACAATATTCTTCTTGACACACTTAATAACTAGAAGAGAGTATCCAAGTATTATATTTTTTTGTATTTGGAGGTGCTTGATTGTTAGCACATTGAAGAGAATAAAGTGCATATCATGTTAAAAAGTTACCTAGGAAGTGTTTGTCCACCTAGAATTGCCTTGGGGTGGACAAGGACACTTAAATGTGACTCCTAGTCATTTTGTGCATTTAATGAAGTGAGATGCACTTTATATTTTTTATAGTGACTTTATTAAAAATTTAAGTGGGTATTTTCCTAAGTTCACATTTAAAAGTTAAGTGAGTGATTAAATAGAAAAGGGGGGTTGCTCAACTTTATTAAATGACATGAGTGCACTAAATGTCATTTAATTTTTATTTAATGGAGCATTTAATGTGAACCCCTCATCTAATCTAATCTTGACCGTTAGATTGATAGGGGAAGTTACCATGAACAAAACGGCTAGGGCAAGGCAAAAGTTCATTCATTGTGTTCATCTTTAGAAGAGATTTTTGGAGAGAGGAAGAGAATGAGGGTTTGAAGAAATTTTAACTAGTAGAGAGAAAATTTTTAGAGATTGAAGAAATAATTGCAGGCACAAATTTTGAGAAGAAATTTGTATGCACATAAAACGAGGAGAAGGGCTGCACAAAATTTGAGGAGGCTGCACATAATTCGAGGAGGCACGAATTTTCGAGACTAGTATAGCTGTACACAATTTAAGATTTGTACAATAGTACAACACAAAAATCGAGGTGTACGGACAATACGGACTATCAGAATCGTATAGTACGGTCTGCAGAAATTTCGAGAAAGTATTTGCATAGAAATCGAGGTGTACGGTTAGCATTTAATTCTGTTTGTACATAAATTTCTAGGTACGTTTTCCAAGGTGAAAGTGGCATGAAAATCGAGAAAATCAGCAATAAAGGTGTTCGGAAATCGAGGCAGAATTCTAATAAGTATTGTTGATTGTATTTCTGATTTTTACCTGAAGAATAATAAAATTTCTCTCACTTAGAAAACAGGTTTTCCCTTAGGGGTTTTGTCTTGGACCATTGGTTAAAAACAAGCGTTCTAATTTCATGTGTGTGAATGTTTAAAATTTTTCAGAGTATTTAAATTTTCCAATCAAAAGAAAATTTATGAATTGTTTGAAATTGGGAAAAAGTTTCACATGTGTTTCAGTCAAGTTAAATTTTTGATAAAATTTATGCATTGAAGTGTTGGGCATTAAACCATGCAGAGAAGCCAAAAGGATTGAAACCGGGTTGGGGAAACTTTCATGGTATCAGAGCGGCATTAAAGATTAAGAATTTTAAACATTCAGAAACTGGGTTTTGAAGAAAAGAAGTCTTGAACAACTTGCTTGAGGTTACAGGTTGTAGCCATGGTTTTTAGTCTTAGAGTGGAAGATAGATTAAATGGGGCTGCAAATTTTAGCCCTTGGAAAGCTAGAATTAGTTTGATTCTTGAAGAGAATGAACTATGGGATATAGTTCATGCGACAACAACAAATCCTGTAGTAGTACCTGCTAATGCAACAGATAAGGAAGATTTTATGAAGATGGACGTGAGGAAAAGAAGGGACATTCTTAATGCAGTTAAGGATTATGTGATCCCTCCTTTCAGCGAAAGACCATGCATTTGAGATGTGGACAACTTTGACAAAACTTTATTAGAGTTCCAATGAAAACCGGAAGATGGTATTGAGAGAGAAGTTGAAGAGTGTGCACATGGGTAAAGGGGAAAGAATGGCATCATATCTTACCAAGATCACACAGGTAAGAGATGAGCTTGCAATTGTAGGAAAGGTGGTAGGTATTCCTGAGATGGTGCGTACATCACTAAATGGGGTGTCACAGCAATGGACCGTATTTGTTTAGACCATTATTGGGAGGGAGAACATGTCCACATGGGATGATCTCACACAGGGGGAGATATGGAGAGGCTTCATACAGGGCAGCTCATCACATCAGAGGGATGATGAAGAGAATGTTTCTTTAGCAGTGAAGGGAAAGAAGAAGAAGAAGTTCAAGAAGGGTTCCAAGGAGGGATCCAAACAACATGATGGAGAGAAGAAGGACACGAGCAAAGTGAAATGCTTTGCATGTCAGAAGACGGGACACTATGCTGGACAGTGTCCTAACAAGAAGAAGAAGCAGTAGATTGCAACTACAGCGGAGATCGATGAGTTTGCAGTGAGATTTGAGAGATATTTTTCTCTTTGTAGGTGTTGGTGTTGAGAGAGCATCTTCTATCACTAGCATGGATTTTGAGGACCGCATGGAGCATTCCATGATTGTTGGGCATTTGTTGAGTGCCACCACTACTTTCTCCACTTGGTACATTGGTAGTGGAGCTTCCATTCATATGACAGGTGATCGCGACATGTTCACAGAGATGTCAGAGTCAGAATTGGAGATGGAGGTTGTATTGGGATATGACACAGTGGTGAGTGCAGTTGGGTGAGGGACTGTCCATTTTGATAGGGAGTCCATGCAACCTATGCATCTAAGGGATGTGTTGTATGTCCCTGGGATCAAGAAGAGGCTTCGATGTATATGTTCTTGATGGGAAATTTCACATCTTTCCCAAGGCAGCAGGGCCATCTAATTCGTGAGTGATTCGAGTCAGATGTGGGAAACTGTACAAGCTTCTCTTCGAGCCACATCACGCACTGTCACACACTCAGAGCAGTAGTGAGTTGTGTGAGCTTTGGCACAGGAGGATGGCCCATCTTCACCATCCAGTTTTGAGGATGCTGAGAAATATGACGACATGTATGCCATATTCCAGCATAGAGTCGAGTGGTGTGTGTAGAGGTTGTGCTTTGGGAAAGTACACCAAGATTGCTTTTCCAAGCAGTGATTCTAGATCAGAGGGAGTGCTTAAGTTGTTTGATTCATATATGTGTGGTCCCATGTCATCTGCCTCTTTGACAAGATATGAGTATTAAATCACTTTCATTGATGACTTTTCCAGGAATACCTGGATATATTTCCTTAGAAGCAGCAGATCAGAGGAAGTCTTGCTTCGGTTCCAAGAGTTCAAAGCTCTTGTGGAGAACCAAACAGGAAATAAAATCAAGTTACTTCGGTCATACAATGGAGGTGAGTATACTCCTCGTGCTTTTGATGAGTATTGTCGACATGAGGGGATAAATAGGCAGTTGATTGTTCCTTACACTCCACAACAGAATGGAGTGGCTGAAAGAAAGAACCGTTCTATAGTGGGTGTAGCTAGAGCCATGTTGCATGATCATATTCTTCATTTCTTTCTATGGAAAGAGACCTGTAGTACTATTGTTTATGTTCTCAATAGGAGTTTGCACTGTGCATTGGGGAGTAAAACTCTTGAGGAGACATTCACAGGGAAAGTGCATGAGATAGGTCACTTTTGGATTTTTGGTTGCCTTACATACTCTTAGATCCCTTCTAAGAAGAGGACGAAGTTGGAGGCTACAAGTGAGCGTGGTATTTTTGTTGGTTACGATGAGACATCGAAGAATTTTCAAATATACCTTCCTACATAGAGGAAATTTGTGGTGAGAAGGGAGGTGAAGTTTGAGGAGGAGAAATCCTTCAAGAGGTCTCTTGATTCCGAGATGGAGGATCTGCAGGGTACTATGTAGGTGACAGCTCAGAGTTCAGCAAGTCAGAGTTCAGGGCCACCGGTTTCAGGTGTGACAGGGTCACAGGTTACAGGTTCTTCAGTTGCAGGGGCTCAATCCACAGGTACATCTGGTACAGGGATAGGTTTACGGATCACAGGTTCATATATGAATCCTTCAGGTGATTCGGGTTCGAGTGGTACAGGGGAGTCTGAGACAGGATGATTCCTCTAGGAATACAAATCCAAGTTGGATTGAGGAGTTGATGAAGGAAGCAGAGGATTCAGTTGGATCTCCCAAGAGGGAGGTCAGGGAGAGCAGGGCACCTGAGATATTTTCCAGCTATATGGCACAGGTGACTAGCTTGCGTGATACTGATCCTGATACTTATGAGGAGGCTTCCGCACACCAAGTATGGAGAGATGCCATGATGGAAGAGTTAAACTCCATCATGAATAATACAGTCTGGGAAGTGGTTCCGAGACCAGAGGGGAAGTCAGTTGTGACTTCCAAATGGCTTTACAAGATAAAACATGTTGTGGATGGAAGTGTTGAGAAGTTCAAATCTCATTTTGTTGCACGTAGTTTCTCACGGGTTGATGGAGTTGACTATGATGAGACATTTGCAGCAGTGGCCAGATTTTCTTCGATCAAGGTAGTGATCTCCGTCATTGCAGAGATGGGTTGGAAGATCGATCAGATGGATGTGAAAACCTCTTTCCTCAATGGTTTTCTACAGGAAGAGGTATATTTGGAGCAGCCACGGGGATTTGAGGTATGTGAGAGAGACACTCATGTTTGCAGGTTGAAAAAGGCCTTGTATGGTCTGAAGCAAGCCCCTCGGGCTTAGTATTCTAGGATCGACACCTACTTGCTTTCGATTGGGTTTCAGAAGAGTGAAGCAGATCCCAACCTGTGCTACATTGTGGTTGGTTGTGTTCCACTTATTTTTTTGTTGTATGTTGATGACTTGTTCATTACTGGGGGAGAGCACCTGATTGATGCATGCAAGAAGGATCTTGCTTCAGAGTTCGAGATGACTGACCTTGGACTAATGCATTATTATTTAGGGATGGAGGTTTGGCAAGAGGATGGACATGTTTTCCTGGGGCAAGGAAAATATGCTACAAATGTCCCGAAGAGATTTTAGATGACAGATTGCAGACCTATGTCGACACCCATGATCACTAACTGGACAAAGCTTCATGCTTCAGAGGGAGAGTTGGTGGACCCTGCCTTATATTGTCAGTTGATTGGTTCATTGATGTATTTGGTCAACACCAGACCAGATATGAGTTTTGCAGTGAACACTCTTAGTCAGTTCATGGTGGAGCCCAGGAGAGTGCATTGGACTGCTGCAAAACACATCTTGAGGTATCTTGTAGGTACAACTGATTATGGATTAGATTATAGGAGATGTGGTGGAGTGGGATTGGTTGGCTACACAGATTCAAATTGGGCAGGTAGTGTTTCAGACCGGAAGAGCACTTTTGGTTGTTGCTTCAGCTGGGTTCAGCAGTTGTGTCGTGGTTCAACAGGAAGCAAAAGTCTGTGGCATTGAGTTCTGTTGAGGCTGAATACATGATAGCCAGTCAGGCCAGTTGTGAGGCCTTGTGGCTTCGCAAGTTGATGGTGGATTTGTTTGATATGGAGCTGAGTCCCATAGTTATACAGTGTGATAATCGGATTTGCATCAAGCTCGCTGAGAATACAGTATTTCATGACAGGTCTAAGCATATTGATATTAGATATCACTTCATCAGGGACTATGTTCAGAGAGGGGCTGTTAGATTGCAGCATGTTCTGACAGATGAGCAGGTGGCTGAAATTCTCATGAAGGTTTTGGGTAGAGGGAGACATGTCTACTTCAGAGATAAGTTGAGAGTGGTGAAAACATTTTCCTCGGTAAGAGGGAGTGTTAAAAGTTGCCTAGGAAGTGTTTGTCCACCTAGAGTTTCCTTGGGGTGGACAAGGACACTTAAATGTGACTCCTAGTCATTTTGTGCATTTAATGAAGTGAGATGCACTTTATATTTTTTAAAGTGACTTTATTAAAAAGTTAAGTGGGTATTTTCCTAAGTTCAAATTTAAAAGTCAAGTGAGTGATTAAATAGAAAAATGGGGTTGCTCAACTTTATTAAATGACATGAGTGCACTAAATGTCATTTAACTTTTTATTTAATGGAGCATTTAATGTGAACCCCTCATCTAATCTAATCTTGACTGTTAGATTGACAGTGGAAGTTACCATGAACAAAAAAGCTAGGGCAAGGCCAAAAGAGATTTTTGGAGAGAGGAAGAGAAGGAGGGTTTGAAGAAATTTTAACTAGGAGAGAGAAACATTTTAGAGATTGAAGAAATAATTGCAGGCACAAATTTCAAGAAGAAATTTGTATGCATAGAAATTGAGGAGAAGAGCTGCACAAAATTCTAGGAGGTTGCATAGAATTCGAGGAGGCACAAATTTCAAGATAAGTACAGTTGTAGAGAATTTGAGATTTGTATAGCAGTATGACAGCACAAAAACGAGGTGTACGGACAATACGGACTGTCAGAACTGTACAGTACAATATGCACAAATTTTGAGAAAGTATTTGCACATAAATCGAGTTGTACGGTCAACAATTTAATTTTGTTTGTACACAAAAATTTGGGCATGTTTTTCAAGGTGAAAGTGGCACATAAATCGAGAAAAATCAGCAATAAAGGTGTTCGCAAATTGAGGTAGAATTCTAATAAGTATTGTTGATTGTATTTCTGATTTTTACCTGAAGAATAATAAAATCTCTCACTCAGAAAACAAATTTTGCCTTGGGGGGTTTGTCCTAGACCATTGGTAAAAAACAAGCGTGTTAATTTCATGTGTGAATGTTTGAAATTTTTCTAAGTATTTAAATTTTCCAGTCAAAAGAAAATTTCTGAATTGTTTGAAATTGGGAAAAAGTTTCACATGTGTTTCAGTCAAGTTAATTTTTTGATAAAATTTATGCATTGAAGGGTTGGGCATTAAACCGTGCAGATAAACCAAAAGGCTTGAAACCGGGTTGGGGAAACTTTCAAAAACTTTCATATCATAGTGCTATTGCTAACATCTTCATTGTGATTCTCTCAAGCACCTAAAAATGAGGGGAATGAAGATGTTTAACAATAACACAACGAAGATGTTAGCGATAATACTAAAGTATTATGTTAAAATTCAGATTATGTAAGGAACATTGTTTCTAAGATAGGAATTGATGTTGTGGTCTTAAAAATCATTTCAATTTTAAGTACAATTATGGTTTTAAAAAACCAAAAACTGTTTCACTACAATTAGGATTTCCAGAAAACAATATCTATTAGTATTTATCGAAAGTCGAACCAAGTGCATGGCTCATTACAAGGTTTAGGTTTATCTCATTTGGGGCCACTATAGTTTATTTAGGTTGAAATATGGATTATACATTTAACCTTGGGTACCCTCTTTGACTTGTGGCATATCCTTATGTTGGTGCAACTTAATATTCTCCTTGCATTCTATGATTTTTAAGATGGTTTGGACTAGCAATTAGTTGGTGGCATTTATCAAGGAGTGGCCATGAGTTCTATTTCCATGAATAAAGAAGGAACTTTTCCCTCCTCACTTTCCTTGTTTCAGTAAATTTGAACTCTAGGTGTGCACTACTCAATTTTGTAATTTGGATCTATGTTTTGTTCATGACTAGTCTACAAGATTTGAAATGCAATCACTATCAATTTGTTGTTCTAGATATACTGCCCAATAAGTAGGCATCTTGTATTTTTACAGAAAACTAAAGCCTTAACCAATTTTACCTCTGCACCTACTCTCCTCCCCCCATGAGATCTATCTACTTGTCCATTGCTTATGTGAAATTCTAGAGTAGTATTGAATTCATTTTTCTTTCATTGATGATCCTTGGGATATATTTAAAGAGTATAGAGCACATACAATTATTGCTAGTTTAAACTATTTTATTTTATAGCTTAGGTCCTACAATTAACCTAAACTAGATAACTGTCAACAAAAGATGGTAAAAATGTTGCAAAAACTCACCTAGAAGCACACTTCCTCTGGTCAATAACATAGTATTTACATGATTCATTGCTCCATGATTTTGTAATTTACAACCATAGGTGCAAACAATTATCATTTTAATCAAAGTGTTGCTTTAGTAATCATAACTAATTAGCTATTTGGTTCCCTTAGTTTCGTTGTAGAGATAAATCTAAATACTTATTCGTGTTTCTACATTTGTAAGGCATTGTTGATAACCATATTTTAGAAGAGACGCATACAAACGATGCAATAAAAAGTAGATGCAATGGAAATATGAGGCTAGATTAATAGACTTAAACATTTAACTTTACTTATGCTCCCTATGGATATTGATTATGATGAATCTACATAACTACAATTAATCCATTACACGTGAATAATAACTTCAGGTGTCTGTCTTAAACTACCTCTTGATTTAACTATGTGATGCACTCATTAGTTGAGCTATTATAAGTTCCTGAATTTCATTGTTATTCACAAGAAATATGGTTGCAAGAAAAGGAAATTTATTTCCAACATTATTAAATTGAAATTTGAATTTTCGTAGAGCATGCAATTGTTTTAGTATTCGTAAAAATGTTTCTTATCATTTCTTGTTATTTCCAGTTTCTTTTAAATATGATAGAATAATATTTTGGTTTTATTGGGAGTATATTAGAACTTCAAAATTTTGAATGTCAAAAAACAAAAACCATATGTAAAGGGCCATATCTATTCCTGAAGGGTTATATATCTATCACTCTCTATAGTGCATTCATCCAACTATTTTCTAGTTATGGTGCTTTATACAAATCAAACTTGGAGCAATTTGGATATGTTTCTCATTTGATGTGACTATGATTTAAATTTTTTTTAGAGACCCCATTCCAAAATGCCTATCAATAAGAGGAGTGGTTCTTGTGAAAACTTGTAGATACAATTGAGGGGATGCTATTCATTTGTTTGAACCTTTAATTGAATATGTGACAAATGAATTGTTTGTGCCACTTATCCAAAACTTAAAGTTTGTAATGGAGGTTTCCATAGTGTAATCATGAACAATGCTCTATGTGAAGTTGTGGACCTTGTAGAATATAGAGTCATCCCCATCCATTTTGGTTCCACCTTATATCTAGTCAAAGAATAACAAGAAAATTATGGAAGGAGTAACCTTATTATGTTCGTTATGTTCCAACTTATTGTAGACTTATAATTCAAGTAAAATGTGCAAAAGAGATAGGACTTGATATTGTTTGGTTCTTGATGTTTGACTTTGAATACATGGTAGATAGGGTGCATGCACTCCCTCACAAGGTATGTTTTCCCTCACAGGGTGTGCATCCTCGATGTGGATGCACACACTAGTGGAGGCTTAGGGAGGTTTGTCCCACAACTTGGTGATGCACCCCAACTTGCAGGGAAGTTCATTAATGAGGGTGATGCACCCCAACTTGCAGGGAAGTTCATTAATGAGGGTGATGCACCCCAACTTGCAGGGAAGTTCATTAATGAGGGTGATGCACCCCAACTTGTTGGAGGATGTTGAGATTTGGGATTGGAGAATAGGGGGTTTGTGTTGATGTTATTAGAGATCAACATTAATTGTTCCCCTCCCCATAAAAAGAGGAAACTAAATATAACCAAAAAAATTGCCCTCAAGTTCCCAAAAAAAGATAACAACACATTTTACATTTTCATTTTAGTTATCATACTATTTTAATTGTCATTTCATGTTACATCTTACATAAAGATTTTACATTTCTTTGTTCTTTGTAATTTCAATTTTCATTTAATATTGGTTTCCTTGCACCTATACCCTTGTACCTTGGCTACTTAGTTTTCATATTATCTCAAATACCTTGCAAATTGACAAGGAATATCTTTCAAACGTATCAAGTTGTATAAGTTTTATTGCATGTTATATTATGGACATGATCAAACCTTTTGAGTTCAACTATAAATTTGTTAACAAAAGGTCACTAAAAGTGTATCACGATATGTTTTTGTATTTGTTTTGTTTTAGTAATATGATTAGTATTGTTCTACATACATACATGTACAAGGCACCCTCCTCCATGCACCTATATTTTAAAGATGACATTCTTGCACCAACACCCATGTACAGTGACTACTTTTTTTTTTCCACAGAAAACAAAAATTGCAATTCATTATTAATAAAACTAGCATATATCCAAATTCTAGGCTCTATCAAGCGTCGAGAGGGATCAAATCTCTCGAGGTGAAAAACTCTATCAATTTTGGTGTGTCCTAGATATAGCCATTGATTTGATTCAAACTAAAAGAAACATATTTTTATTTAACGTGGACATATAATATTTTTATTATTAATTTTTAATATAATTTATGGTCGACATATAATATTTTTTATTTTGTTAGGAACAAACATTACAACATCTCCCCCATACATGGTTTTAAAACCATGTGCAAGGCCCTCCTAAAACCATGGGTTGTTTAGGAGGCTTGCACATGGTCTTAAAACCATTTGGAAGGCCTTCCTAAACCATGTACAATAAAACCATGGGTTGTTTAGGAGGCCTTTCACATGGTTTTAAACCATTTGAAAGGCCCTCCTAAACCATGTACAATTAAACCATGGGTTATTTAGTTTTTTTTGCGGATAATTCAATTTTTTATTTTTTATTATTTTGTTAGGTAGGAACATTACAACATCTCCCCCATATTGTGTTTTTTTTTACGGACATTTTTTTGGTGGATAATTAAATATTTAATTCTTTATTGTTTTTAAAGGTATAAACATTACAACATATCCCCCATATTAGGTTGTTTTTGTGGCCGACATTTATTTTGGCGGATAATTAAAACTTTTATTTTTTATTATTCTGTCAGTAACAAACGTTACAAGATCTCCCTCATACTGGGTTGTAGAGCGCCTCTCGACGCAATGAAAAACATTGTTTATGTGTCATATAGGCCATTACATAGATATCTTCATATGAATATTGTCAAGAAATTAAAAGAAGCTTGTGTTCATAGACTATATCATATGAATTTTGTTGAATGCTCTTGTAGGTGAAGATGGTTGTCTATATTATCATTCATAAAGAGTCACAAAATAAAGCCATAGTTATATCAAAAACTTTTTTGTTTGTCAACCATATAGAGTCACCAAAAATAAACATAACAATGTTAAAAAAATTCATGTAGCATCTAATCTTTGCAGATTTAGCTTTGTATCTTGTGATTGCTTATCCAGGATGTGGTCTTGTATTGAATTCAATGATGGTATCATTTGTAGTTTCCCATAAATGCCATTTATGATCCCCCACATTAGACCCAACTTAAAATTATGGTCTGCCCTGTTATTCCTCTCTCTAAAAATATGTTGATAATTTATTTCTTTAAAGAGACTAAGAATTTCGGTGAGATCTTCATAGAGAGGCTTCGTATATATATTCTTTGGAGGTCTCTCTTTAGTTGCATATAATTGATGGCTAATTTTGAGTCCCCGAACACTTGAAGTTTATGTACACTCTTTGTGATGACCAACATCAATACAAGCTTTAGGACCTTCATTTTTGCTTGATTGTTTGTGCACCTCCCTAAACTTGCTAAAACGTTGTACCAATGAGAATCAAATAAAAATAAAAGGCCCTATTCACCTCCCAATTTAGGTTGACCTTGAGAGGCATTCTCAAAATAAGTCCAATTTCCAGATGTACATCGACTACTTAGTTTGCACATCGGTATAGATATCTTGGAAATCATTAAGGGGTTTCTTTCAAATATGACCATTTACGGATTTTAACGTAGGTTATATTATGTGCAAGATCAAGCCTTTGTTATCAACTATATTGTATTAAAAAAAGTTCCCATAAATTATATCATAACATGTTATTTTATTTTTTACTTTGTTGTAATGGTTTAACTTTAACGTTGTTCATTATTGTTCCCAAAATCCATAAGGACATTTGAGAACTAGTAATCACAAGAAACTTTGGATCAAAAGCCATAAGGACATTTGAGGGTGCCATGTGTACTCGTAGCCTAGCTTGATCTGGGATCGGAGAAGTTGAGTATTTGATTGCAGGAGGATAGTGAGACGGTTCAATCTCAATTGTGGGATCAAGATTGATGAACCGTGTATGTGAAGAGAATTCCTAGAGAACTAGCGATTACAACGGCTGAGGACCCATGTAATTCGGTAGATGGATTGTTTTTTATATGGACATCCATGACAATTTTGGATGTAGGTACAAAAGGAGCATGACAAGTGAACGGGAAAGAAACCGAGCATGGAAAAGCGAGAGGATGACGCAATGGATGGTGATAGTGTAGTTACCATGAAGACACATGAAAACAAAAATTAATGGAGCATTTTGCATGTAAATGGGCATATGGATGTAAGACCCGGTAAGGCATGCATACCCCTGGTAACTCACTGGTAAAGTCAGGAGATAGACCTAGGTAATAGGGGGTGCATGTGAGATTCCTTGGTAAAATTTTTGAGGGGGGTTGGTGATTACTCCAAGTCAAGTTTAAAAGGGGGATTCTTAGGGTTAACCTTGACTCAGGAATGAGTTAAAGGTAGTTTAGGTCTAGCACATGGTTTGGGCACATGTTTTCTTATATCCCATGGTATTTCCCCATGGTATTGCATATGATGAATTCCTTAAAAGCTTGAGGAGGCTCCATTGTAAAGTGGCCTTGAGGTGAGTGGTGGCTATCTCGCTTGGCCCTGTGGGTCGGATTTTTAGGTTAATGAAGATCTTCATTGGTGTTGGTTTTTCCTCGCATGGGGTTTTCCAGAGTAAATGGTTGTGTATATGTGGTTGCTTGTAATTGTGTTTTATTTTCACTAATTATATTTTATTTATGCTGGTAATTCCTATCAGCCTCAATTTCTTCTTTGGACAACAAAAATTGTGTCCCGAACCATTGGTGTTGTGGGTCTTTTTGTGGATGCAACAAAATATGATGTGGCGCAAGGACAAGCTTTATAATATTTCAAAACCGCTGAACGGTTTCATCTGTAATTCTTGCCTGCTTCTTCACCTAATTCTGTAGGGCCTCTCCATGCATAAAAAATTCCAAGTTGTTAACTCGTTGTCTGTCCTTCTTATCTTTGTACCATACTCGTACTCTGGATCTGGAGCTTCTGCTTCTTCTTCTTCGCTTTCATGGATAGTTTGATATTCTTCTTCTTCGTCGCAAGAACTTCTGTCAAAGTGCGATGTGAACTCATGATCTTCTCCTCTGGCCGTATTGCAACTTCATCTCTTGGTTGCAGTTCTTCTTCTCTTTCCCGACCGAAATATTCTTCCACTTATTAAATATCCACCTTCTAACTTAGCTCCGCTATCAACAGGGAACATCTCTGCTTACTTAGCTCCATTTTTTCGCGCGCTTTTTCTGCGACATGCCCCAAATTTCTGCGCATAGTCCTTCTAAATGTCAGACTCCATTCTTGGGATTTCTTTTTCGCATACAAGAATCTTTATCCAAGTTTTCAAACATGTGAAGTATCTTCCTCATGGTCCTTGGAAAACGTTTTTTCTGCCGCACTATATAAGTTTATTGTGTCGACAACAAACTAGTAACGTATCCCTCCAAAATATTGTCTACCAAAAATTGACAACCCTCGACACAAGTTTGCTGGTACTCTTCAGTCCCTAAATCAGCTAAGGGTTTTTACTCTATCGTTTCTCCTCCTTAGAATTTTTTTTGCTGGGTTGCTAACTTCGAAAACCATTCATACAAAACAATAGGGAACTTGGAAAAGAAAATCTCGTGAATATCCATATAAAGGTATCACTCCAACCACCTCATCGGATTCAGCTGTGATCCTTTACTTTCTTCTTGTGCAAACTCTAGTGCTTTAAAATACACCTAGACTTGGATTTTAAGCTAAGTCGGATGCCAAAACATATCCCTCACCAACAAATTCACAGTCTCAACAACAGAACCATTTGTTGGCATTTCTCCCTTCGACCCGGGTTCGGACCTTCTATTGCGCACAACAAATCCCAATATATCGGCCCGACAGAGCAAGGCTCAGTCGACAACACCTGTGACATAGATGCAGTCTCACCCGAGATATCTCTTATGGGTAACTTCTAGAACCAAGTTTCTGCAGTATGTTCAATGGAGATTTCCTCTTCCTTGGCACCTTTCTAACTTATCTGACCAAATCCAATGGGTGCATTACTTATAGTTATTATGCACAGTTAAGATGCGACTCTTTTCATCCGTCGACAGAGATTATAACATCAATATAATCTTTTACTGCAAAGGCTATTTATTAGCAGTGTGACACATGCATACATAACTCATTCATAGGAAAATACATAAACACTTATTCACAATATATTTTCCTGCGACATGAGCACATTCATCATACACACTTATATGAATTAACACATTTATCAACTACACATCGACACAGTAATTAACGTGGAAACCCATCTAGGAAAAAACATAAAGGCACTCTTAATTTGGAATGAGAAATATATGGCACCTTTTTGTCTACACACTTAGTTGCAGACTTTGTTCTAGATCTTCCTTTACTTATCTATACATAATTCTCTTTCCTCTCATGCTCTCAGGTCTTTTGTCATTGAATCTTCTTCTATTTGACTCTACTGTCGATCCGCACACATCCTGGATCGACTCAATCTTCTCTATACTTATGCGCATTGAGTTGCAAACTCTTCGACTCTTCTTACAGACACAAAAAAAACTAACTGACTATGTAATGGACTGACAAGGTAATTAGGTAAGAAACCCGCACATAACCTGGGTTCTTCCTTTTGATATACTCTTGCATGTCGCTATCAGCTGACTTCATTCACTTAACCAACAGGTTGTCATTCCTATTCTCGTGACACTTGTCAGTAGGCACTATCGATCCCAAATACAAAGATGTTTTATTCGTTAAAGCACGTGTGACTCTATCCGATGGTAGTCGACCTCGTATCCACGATCTCCCTTGAGCTGTCATTTTTCAGTCGATGCCTGCCTTTTAATGTTGTCTCTTCCGTCGTAGTTGATCTCATCACACCTTTTCCTTTTGCTATGGCTTCTCTTATGTCGCTAACTCTTCCTTCACAAACTCTCTTATGTAACGAACTCTTCTTCTATCACAGCTTCCTCTACGACTACTTCTTTTGTCTTAGTTATTTCCAGCTTATCTACTTTTGTTCTTCCTTCTTCTTCTTTTGTTCTTCCTTCATCTGCTTTTGTTCTTCCTTCTTCTTCCTTATCTACTTCTTTCGTAGCTCCTTCTCCTTCTTGCGATCGGTTTTTTCCCATTCTCGGGTAGAATTCTAATTGAATTTTTCCTATATTTTCCTAGGGCCAACAGGAGCACGTGGTTTTTCAATGATGCAATGGTTAAATTGTTATCGTAGTAAATGGTTGTTGGTTTTTGATGGTTCTACGACAGGTCTCTTAACATTCTCCACATCCAAACAGCTTGACATGTAGCGCTTGTAGATGCGACTTACTTTTCTTCTGCTAAAGACAAAGTTACAATGGGTTGTTTCTTCAAATCCCATGACACAACACCTGTACCAAAATGAAATGTGTACCCATATGTGTTTTTCCTGTCATTTGTACTACCTCCATTATCATTGTCAGTGTATCCAATAACTTCAAAATTTTATGAGGTTGGATACATAATGCCAAGGTCCTTTGTGCCACTTACATATCTCAGGATTCTCTGACCTAATTTCCAATGAGAGTCTTTTGGTGACTCCATAAACCTTGAAATCAAACTTACTCCATACATTATGTATGGCCTTGTCACACTTAGATACATAAGGCTGCCTTCTAGCCTTTTAAACAACGTAGGATCTACAATTGATCCATCATCATTCTTCCTCAATTTTAAACATGGTATCATTGGTGTTGGGGATTCCTTGCAATTAGACATATTGAATCTTTTTAAAATTGTGTTTGCATACTTGTATTGTGATATAAATATACCACTTTCATATTGCTAGACTTCAATTCCCATAAAATATTGCATAAGATCCAAATCACTTATTTCAAATTCACTTTCCATGACTGTTCTAAAACTCTTTATGCCAAAATCACCAGTAAATATTAAATCATCTACATACATGAAAACAACTCACATGTTACCTTGCTCATTAACTTTGATGTACATTGTCGGTTCACTTTCACTTCTTTGAAATCCATTCTGGGCGAGATAGGAATCAATCCAACTGTTCCAAGCTCTACGAGCTTGCTTCAAACCATATAGTGGCTTCTTTAGCCTTTATACTTTGTGCTCTCATCCTCAAACTTCATAGCCTTGTGGTTGTTCCACATACACTTCCTCTTCCAGATGGCTAGCCATTCAAAAATGCAAATTTAACATCCATTTGATAAACATGCCATTTGTTTTGTGCAGCAATGGCCAAAAATGTTCTAATGGTGTCCATGCATGCGATAAGTGCAAAATTTTTATTGATTTCTATGTTGGGTTGTTGAGTGAACCCTCTTGCAACTAATGTTTCCTTGTGCTTCTGCACATTCCCATCAATGTCTTGCTTGGTCTTGTAAATCCATTTCACACTTATTACGTCCTTATCTTTTGGTACATATACCAACTCCCATGTTTGGTTATTCTCAATGCAATCTATTTCTTCATCCATGGATTTTACCCATGCTTCATCTTTGACAACTTCCTCAAATGTTAGAGGATCATCTATTTGAGAAAATAATGCAAAAACTGAAAATAAATTTGGTGTACCAACTTCATATATCTCCCGTAGACTTCTTCCCTTTATTCAATCTGTCGATGTCGAACTTCTTGAACTTCTTGATGGAGTTTTATGTGGTCTTGGTATTCTCATCAATGTGGCTTGAGATGCGACTTGTGTTGAAGTTCCTTGTGTTGAAACATGTTGTGATGTCCTGGGAGTCAACATGATTGCGACGTTTTGGCTTACATGTGTTGTTTGAACCACTTCCTTCGTCATGTCTTCATCCATTTACATTTTATATTGTAGGTTGCTTGTGTATTGAATCTCATCTACAAGCTTGTGGTACAACCAAGGCATCACATGCAACCATTTTTATAGACCTTAATTTATCGTGGTGACATATAAATGCCTCTTTTTCGTATTGAAAAAAGAACCAAAAGTGAAAGATGGTACACTTTTATGAAAGTTCAAGTAACACAAACTACCAAGAGTTAAAATGATTAAATGGAATCAAAATCCACACTTTTCAAAACCAAAACTGCCACTTTTGGAAGCCAGTTTTGGGGTTTATGAAATAGGGGTGATTTTGATTAAATGGAATCAAAATCCACACTTTTCAAAACCAAAACTGCCACACGGATAATTCACTTTTTCATCTAGATTTTCCTTAATAATCCTAATTTAATGAAATAGGGGTTTATGTCCATGAGTTGAAAACACACATTGGATAAATCATGTTCGAATGGCCCTATTCTCAAGTTGAGGAGAAAGGAACGTAGATGATACAAAAGGTCATGGGTCAATCCATCGCATTGAAATAAAATATTATAGAAGTTTAGCTCCTATAGGCTCGAAAATCGTTAAAATGAATAGACCTTTATGAAATTAATTTTAAGTGGCTATCTCTTTAAATTTGTACTTATGATCTTTATCGGCATGCCATATTTCTATTTAAAAGATTAAAATTAGACATACACCTTAACAATTAGGAATTGCTCAGTAAGTGTAAACATGACTAAAATGATGAAGCAAGGAATCCTGCATTGAACGGGAAAAAAATTGAATCTCAATGAGAATGAAATAGATATATATATATATGCTTATTTCTCCATTTAGAACAATTGTTGACATGAAATATGATCCTACAATATATTTTATATTGCTAGTTTTAAGTCCTCTATCATACACGTGCGCCACTTGAAAACATACAACCATCCAGATTCAAGAATTGTCTTCTTTATTTGATTAAATACCCATCTTAGAGATGATATTACAAGTTGTAGTGTATTCCCCTAAATATAGTAAATTCAACATGAGCTACTTTCCCATCATGTCTAATTAGACCTCTTGACAAAATTTCAGTGTTTCTATTCTCATCTTACCTTGTTTAACAATCATTGTTTACATGGTTGGAGTGGCATATAAACCCAATTGGCTATTAAAAATTTCCTTTCGGATTTCGACGCTCCTCTTGGTTCTTCCAATTTTTGTCATTTAGAGTTTCTTAAATATGTAATTCATGTATTTTCAACAACAAACATTGTTATTTTATCATCAAAACATTGAATAACATTTTGATTCCTATATGTTCATAACCATAGTAACTCATGGGAGATAACAATGTCTGATGTGATTGAATAACATTTTGATTCCTATATGTTCATAACCATAGTAAATCATGGGAGATAACCATGTCTGATGTGATTAGGTATGCGGAACACAATCTAGTAGTTATATTCCTACCATAACTAGTGTGTACCTTACATAATAAATTAGTTATTGAATTTGACATCATTGTTGTCACATTGTTGAACTATTTTTGCTCTCTATGGAGCATTTTAAGTTGTTGTAAGAGTTGTCTAAAATTATAATCATGGAGTTATAAATTAATGTTTAGAATTTGCGTACCGATTTTCAAGGATAAAATGCTTAATTTTAACCATTGTCTTCTTCTAGGTTTGTAAACCTTCAAATGTGAAGGAAATGTATGTGATAGGTTCATTCTTAGAGACTTAGCATAAATGCCTAACATAAAGTAAGAAGACAATATTCCCATGTCTAATCGAATAGTTGAATTGGGTAGGATAACCTTTCTAAGCATGAACCACGATAATGCTTAACCATTCCTTCATGAAAAAGGATTAAGAATGATAAGAAGTTTAATTGATAACATACTAGTATCCAACTCTTTATGTACTAATGGGTATAATAGTTTAATCTAATTGATGCACTAGTAACAATAGGATGGATGCCATGAACCACTTATTGTTGGATTGCATTCTCCAAATGATAATGCATTGCTCTAGATAAAGATGATTGAGGATTAATTCAAAATGTTAGTAGTAAAATATATGAAAATTATACATCTTATTGATGTGTTGAATAACCATCCCAAAATTATTGTTCATGGCATTCACAAAGGGATTTTGTGGTGAACCTTTTGTAGTGACTACCTAGAAGAGAAACTTAATCATATCCATACATTGAATGGGTGCTTAATTATCATTCTATGGAATTAGAGCTAACATACCGTATGTAGTATTGGTTTCTCATGCATACTAGTGAAATCAGTTAGAGTTGATCAATCATACTATAAATTTGCAAGATGGCTTATTTTTTCTACACACCCTAATTGTTGAGACTGTTATCACCTTCATAAGGTTAGGAACACTTATGTATTTAACATATGCTGATCAATGATGTGATGATATGACATGATGACTTCATGTAATGCTTTTATTTTATTTCTTTTAGTATGTGATCATGTTTATGATGGGGACACTTATTGTTGTAAGTGGTTGAATGATGATTTCATGGGAGGATTTTATTTTCTAGTATTAAGGATTAGTTTATCATGATGATGTTTTTATATTTCTCATTATGCGCTATGAAAAAAAATCATATTGATATAATATGAATTAATTTATCATTGTCATGATTATTATGTTGTTCCATTATATGCCATATAATGAATTGATTGTGCTAATGGTATTATGTTGATTTATCTCATGCTTTGTATTGATTGATCATGGTGGAAATTATTATGTCCTTGATTAAAATGCCATGACTAATGAATGAATGATTATTATGAAATATTAATTTCATACTATGGATTGGGATTATTGAAGGCATTATGGAAATTATTTATGATTCACTATGATATATGTTTTATGAGGTTAATAATATGTGACAACATTATGTCTCATGATGCCTTGTAGTAGCATGTAGATCCTTCACATTAGTAGTGATGATGTTATGCTTTCAAGATTGAGATGGAGTTGCATGTGGTTCCTCATATTCAGAATGTTGATATATGTTTACATAATGGCATATAATATCGTGTAGTTCATTGTTCTTCTTGAATATGTTATGTTACATGATAGCATGTTGTAACATGTGGATTCCTCGGTACTTGTGATGATGGTATATTCTTGTAAGAGCATGTGGTAGCATGCAAATTTTATTATGGTATTGATAATATATGACCTCTAAAATTTATATTCATGACTAATGTTACGATGGCATGATGGTAGAAATTGTTACAAGAATGCCACTCTAGGGCTTTCAAGACGGGTTCATTCTAGAAGCCACGATATCATTGGAAACCATAAACATATGGGAGTTATGGGTTGGGAAACCAACTCGCTTAGTTATACCTTGTGAGTAGTTCCTTTCCTTTATACAGTTTCCTAAGGTTTGTGGATTGAGGTATCTCAGCAAGGGGAGGTATATGGAGAAGGACCTTCGATGCCTGGGGTTAATTTCTCGTCATGGAGTTGTGGATGAAGTTTGGTCCAACCTTTCGATATGCTTGGTGTGCGTTAGTTAACGTACTGGACCAGATTCTTGGAGTCTCTTGATGAGGTCTTTGGGTATATATCTCAGTGAATAATAGAAATCCTTAAGCCTTCTCATGATACCAAAAGTCAGAAAAGAACAAGGAGAATGCTTGCAACTTCTCGTATCTATGATGAGACTTCTAATGCATGCTACATTTACACCATGTTGGGTGAACCTTATACTAGTTGCAGTAGAGGGCCCGTGCCATGGAGAGTGGGACCATCCAGAGTATTGGGGTGTTCGAAGGTTGATTGAATGGTATGTTTTTTGGAGAGGGTGTGTAAGGGAGGAAGTAGAAGCATTATAGTTAGTTAGGAATCTTGTAACAATAACTTTAGGATCAAGTTCCTTGAAGGAGAGGACTATTTAATTCCCCATTGTAATTTATTGCATTAGTACTGAGGGCATGCCAGGGTTACAGTGAAGGCATGGGATATACTTGTGATGTCCACACAAATAGGTCCTATCCCTGCAAAATAATATTAGACTATGTAGGATTATAGTGATAATATTTTAAAGGACATGGGATTCAGAAGTATAAATAGCTATCAAGTTATCAACTAATTAATATTAATTAATCAAGGCTTAGGTAAAGAAGGGTTTATGACCTATTTATCTATTAGTTGAATTTACATGAAAAATATTACATGTGGACATGTGTCCACCCTTGAGAGAGTTAGAAAAATACTTAAAAGGGAGGAAGGATAATGGGGAGAGGGTCTGGTTCCTCTTCCTATGGAGTCTGGAGTTTTGGAGGCTGAGGGTAGGATAGAATTATGTTCTGATTTTTATAGTGAGTGCTCGGGGGGATCTCATTCTACGATTGAGGGGTTGGTTGGGAGAAGAACGGTTTCCCCACACTTGGTTTTCGTAGGAGTTGTTGCTGAGTTGGTGGATGTCATGTTGGATTTGAATGAGCAAGTGTAAGTTAACTATGGGTTCAGGTATGTATTCTTAATTTCTATTACCCTATATATATGTTGGACTGCTTGATCGTATATGTATTTCATCTTGGAAGAGTTTGGGTCTTTTGTAGTTAATTCTTTTTAGTTTTTTGTCGTTGATGCAATAATACAAATAAATAAAATTAAAATTTTATTGAAGCTAACTAATAGCCAAAATGCACATTATTTAATTTTTATTTTAATATGGGTGTTACAGCCTGATTGTTGATTTCTATTCCTAGGCTCCAAGAAAATTGAGCAATGAGTTTTCTTCTTGGGGACAATATAACCCCACCCGTTCCTGCCACCCTGAATTTCTAAATTCAATATTAATGAAATCAATTTAGTCTATTTCATTTCCATAATTTATGAACACGGTCCTACAACTTGATAAGTTAAGGATCTAAATGAAATTCTTGCAATTTACAAATTTTCACATTCCCCTTTCAACACCCCATGCATATTCATTCAAGTATTTTAACAAATAGTTAGTAATCAAACTCTGATTGTGAAAATAAACATGGATATACATTCCTATACCTTAAATGGGATGTTAATTCATAAACATAATAGTCAAAGAAATTATAATAACCCCATACCACTACAAATTTAGAATTTAAGAGGAATGCGGAGAGTTAATCAACCATACAATCAATTTATTGACAAGATACCAAATGACTCTTTGAGTAATTATGACAAACATATGACATGGTAGAATTAATAAATCATACCAGCAATTTATTTTTTCATAGCTAAGTACAAATCAACTTTCCCCATTCAAAATTTCACTCTTAAATTCATGCACAAAAGAGCAACAATTTACCAATATAATTTAAACACAACGAAATGCCTAGCAATGGGAATCCATTTTACTTATCCAAAACTAATTTTCATGTAAGATGTTAAATTAAAGGAAATACCCAACAAGGGAGATCATTACTAAATCTAACAAATAAATTTGTTTCATAAATATAACACAAAGATAATGCCCAAATTGGACAACAACTTATCCCTACTAAATCAATTTTATTATAAGTACTAAACATAATAAAAATGCTTCCTAAGAGACATGACGTAACGCACCCACATGTTACATAGCTACACATATCAAAAATTTGTAGCTTAAAACAAATATAAAGCACTACAAAATCTCTATAACCAATTTATAATATAGAAGCACAATAAGTGTCGTAATATAAAAAACATTTAGTGGAAGCTTAGTTAACTATAAATTAGAATTCTTAATTAATGACAAATTTAATTAATCGGTTAATTAAATATCATTATTACAAGTCCTAAAGGATTATTTATGCATTTCCGAATTTACGGTTCCTTTCCACATTTCCGGCATCAAGAGTCAGAAATCAGAACACCAACAAAAACATAACTAAATAACCTTGTTGATCCCAACATTTCAATTTCAGAGCTCGATTCTTTTGAATTCGAACATCGAAAGTTGGCACAAATTTCTGGCATATTAAAACTACCATTTCGACGCTAGTGTTCCAACCTCAGAACTTAGGTCTCCCAACGTCAGACCTTGAGCATCAACAATAAATGGAAAACCATTACCAATTTACATGTTGATCCCAACATCGGCGCCTAGGCATTGGAACCTCGACATTGACATGTAAAACATTAAAACTTTAATATGTTGATCCCAACGTTAGCACACTGACATCGGCACTGAAATCATGATAACAACTTATTCGATTTCAAGGTTTAACACTTATTTGTTTTTAAGAAAACGACTAAGGCATGATTTAGGATTGAAACTAAATAGCTCTTATGCCTTATCTTGGCACTGAAACCTTTTCCATTTAGGCATGTGTCAAGTTCTATGATTGACATATAAACATAATGAAAATGAGAAAATGAGTAAGGAAAAACTTGCAATTTACAGGCTTTCAATCAACATTCAAGACTCAAACAAATCAATAGATTGTTTCTTATGTATGATAACCAAACAATGGAGTTTCAGACAAGACTTTCAGTCCTAGACCTCATTCACATTAAGGATATGGAACAAAGTTACTATTAAACCTTAACTTTGGAACATTAATTAGACAATTAACTATTACAACAAGGAACAATTTACAAAACTTTTGACCAGCCAGGAAAGAATCCCATAACAAGTTTAACAACCTCGAATGGACTAAGTATGCATAGGTTATACTTGAGGAATATCTCCCTTTACCTTGCGGTGCCCTTAGTGAAGGCATTCTATTCCAACAAGATAATTTGTAAATGTTTCCCTTTAATATTTCTATCATGAAATGACTAGAACATTGAAATGTAGATAATTCAAAGACATAACACATTCATCATCCACACAAAAGAATGTTAGAAACCAAAATGCAAATTTTGAATATGATAATCAATTTACCCATTTTCATATTGGTAGACTATTCCAATTCATTTACTCTAAAACCATTAAAGATCCTCTGGAATCTCATTGACTTAATTGTAAACTACCAACTAAGGATTATAACCATTCAATAACTACATTGCTGACAGACACAATGAAACCAACCATATTATCAATTCCCATTCATAGCATGATTCAATCTATCTAGCAATTAATCATTCTAATTAATAGGAATTCAACAAGTACAACATGCACATTCTATTAATTCACATAATAGGGTATATAATCAATGCATAATTCATATAGCTTCAAGCACTTATCTGAATTAAAACTCTCTAGAAAATGGTTTCGTGGCAGCCACGCTCCACCAAACTGCAGGAAATGTTCTTCATTTATCTCTCAACATAACACCACCCTCGAGTTGATGAGACTCGTGCATTCACCAACTAGACTTCTCACTAGTCTCGGGGTTGTCGAAATTTCTCACTTGACAATTAGGATAATTGGATCACTACCAATTCCATGTAAAATGATTCCTTTTGTTATCACAACAATGATGACCGTCACTATTCTTAATGCTTAGAATTTCACTAAGTTAAATCCATGCACCATTTTCCATTTCATTGACATAGGAAACCATAGGCAGAAATGGACATAACTATAACAAAAAATTAAATTGCACGTTCAGGTTTGAGCTCTCAGGTTTTCAACCAGCCCGATGACCATTGCATAACATTCAAATGGAAGCTTTGCTCAGGTTCTGGTCATGGTTTCCCCATATAACCGACGATTTCGAATTGACATTCAATTTGTGTTTTTCTTCATTGGATTTCCTTCTTTGCATTCGAATGCTCTGCATGCAAAAAATGCCTTCCTTCCTACATTATACATTTTTCATTCTGCTTCATGTTCTCTCTTCCCTCGGCTCACTCTATCGGTCTCCATATTTGCATGAGCTACATGTCAAAGTCATTAACTCCACCTTAATCGCCCCTTTAACCCCCCCCCCCCCCCCCATTTGACTCTTAAGTCATGTTTAATACTAATTAAGAAGGTTTAGGATAAATAAGGATATAAGGTATTTGTTTAGGTATTTAAGGTTATAACAGGTTAAAACATATCCCCCTAGGCCGTATACAACCTCCTCACTGGCTCTAGTGAATACATGAGTCCCCAATGTTCTTAACGTTTTGCCTCAGTCATAGCTAGTTGTATATTTTTATTAATATTTAAAAATATGTAATGAGTTTCAGCCACTTGGGCACTCATAGTAATTTACACCAATACATTTATCAAACTAGGGGCTTAGGCTAGGGTTGTTACACATGCCATTGCCAAACATTTTGTGGACATACTCATTAGTACTAACTTGGTAGAGATTTTTTTAACAAACAATTTGCATGCAAATGTTTCAATTCTCACTTACCCACCAAAATTCCTTTGGTATAATTGTGCATCATAAACAAATGAGGCATTGCAAGCTATAATCAACAGGTTAGCTCTTCCACTATCCAATAAACACTTTTACAATATGCAAAGATTAGTTCTATAAAAAATAGTATATATAACATATAATCTCACATCCGATTCAGATAAATAAACTCAAGTACTATGTAAGAGCTACCATTACAATTACATTTATCCAACAAAATCAATTACAATTTCCCTGAATAAAATCAATGATGGAATTACCATTTTTCTGCATAATTCAATGAACCCTCATACTTGTGCAATATTTGTTTCTAGTCGTTAATCTATCTCATGAGTGTATAGTTTTCTTTCCTGGAAAATTTACTGATTTGTAATTGATTTCCTCCCCACCTTACTCAGGGAAAACGTATTTCCTTTAGACCCTTGAGTTGTGTGGGCTCACAACCATTATCTTCCCCGATTTGTAAAGTATATTTTAAATTAATGGTAAGTCCACCTCACCATGAATTCATCATCGATGTTCTAACCCCCTTGCAGAATGGATTTATACTAGCTTCAAGCTTCAATGTTCACTAGATTCAACAAAATGTCAGTTACAACAAAATTTTGGGAGAGTTAAACCCATGGGATCATCCCTTTGTTTATAGACTTGTTCCCCACCCACATGCAAAATTTCATATTTAATTAATTCCATAAAATTGTATTAATCACCCTCTCAGGTGTCTTCACCAAATATTTCCCCATTTTCCTTATTATTATTTTTATTATTGTATATTTTTTATTATAAATTTCCTTTTTTATGGATTAGATAATTATTTGAGTTTTCCCCTCAAAAGTGGGTAAATAAACTCTTCTCTAATTTAGTCGTGAGGTTTAACTGAAGTTAACCTAACTTGCTTGAATTTGGAATAATTGATTGTTGGGGAGTAAGGCCCTTACCGTGACTATGAAGTATAGACTTTGTTCCTTTGTCTCCATGACATAAATGCTTCTCCCACCTACTTTTCAAAAGGAGACTCCATGCCTTTTTCAAGACATGGTTGTGGCCCACACCCATATGTTGGCAAGTTGGTAAGGTCTTGTCTTATGACTTGCACATACAAAAATACTTACATGTCAAGTATATATATATATATATATATATATATATATATATATATATATATATATATATATTGTTGACTAAAATCAATTTCAATTCTTTTATCACCATTTTATCCTCCATGGATCTCACTACTAAACTCCACCTTGGATCTCTTCCCTGATAGTTATGATCATTGATCCTATTCCAATTAGGTTTCCATGGTATTTTCCTTCCCTGTAATTAGATTCACCCAAGAGCCATGCAGATTCTGTCAAGCTATCACAATTCATTCTTGCTTAAAAATATTAGTAGCCATTTGTCAATATATAACTAATTAACTTCATTTGTTAACCCATCATCATAAATAAAATAAAACAAACACATCAACATCATGTCACAAAGCTAGTAATTTAATAAGCATAAATATAAAATTATCCTTATAAAGCATTCCACATTTCACAATTACATATATCACCCCCTAGCTATATAGATAAAACTCATGGACATATCAACCAACTAGGGTTAACTCCTCATTTCTATACATAACAGAACTACACAAGGAGGGTCATTACACAAATGTACCTGTAAAAATCTAAACAAAGGACAATGTCATATGTATAATAGCCCAATCACTAATAATAAAAATATAATTTTTATAATTTAAATGTGCATTATAAAGATAAAAAAGTACCGTGGATAGATTATTATGGAGTTGTTGCACACGATCCCTATGTTTAGTGTAGCCTATTTACCACACAGGTAATGACTAAATGCATCGTGTTTTTATTTGATTTGATCAGTTACCCAACTATTAGGACAAGTCATTTGCATATTTTATTTCAAATTATTCAAATAAGGCATGCTTCTACTGTTGAACTCCTAAAGAGTTTCCTATCACTCTCCCATTTCCTTCTCTTATCTTCATACAATGTGACCCGTGGTTATATTTCCTTTGCATTGTAAAGAATGAATTTATTGGTGGCGTCAATTTATGAATAATTTTTTGATGTATTCATGAAATAATAAATGGTAGTTTATGATCAAATATATATTATCAAGTTTAGTGTAAATCATTACTCTTTAAAATTTACAAAAGGTAAGGGTGATTCCATGAAGATGGGTAACACTTTTTGGCCAAATTTGGCAATGAAAACCTGATTTTTTACTCATGTGCTAGACAGAAGCCCTCAAAACGCATATATGCCATGTGAATTTTGACTTGCAGTAAGAAAACAAATTGTATAATATTATGTTGGCTTCATAGTGATATTTTTTTAAAAATATTCCGATGTCATTTAATGTGTTAATTTTTGCATTTAATGAACTGTGTGACCTTAAACATTTGAAGAAGCTAATAAGTGGCTCGTGTCCACGTAGAGTAATTCAATCTTGCATTAATAATTTTAAAAAAATAAATATATGAGCATGATCTACATAAAATGCAGTGTGATGTGCATATTTTTTTGTTAATTTTTTTCGCATTATACAATTATTTATTATTTTTCGAAAGTGACCACATTCGATTTCAGCATCGTTTTAAACACATATTTGTCCACGTAAAGGAATTTTTTCTATTTTTTCAAAAATTGAAAAACCAAAGATACCCTTTTGAAGAGGACACATCGATATGTGATGTGTGCATTTTTAAGAATTTTTTGGCTGTGTATTTTTAACTCTGCGGATTTTTCTTTGAGCTGCTTCGAAGTTGCAGTGTGGTTTTCTAAGTATAAGTTTTAGAAGTAATTAAAAAATAAATATCATATGAATGCCAAAATGCGTGTATGGTAT
>LPNX011169184.1:101708-138359 GCA_001517045.1 Pseudotsuga menziesii | reverse complement strand
CGGTTATTGAATTACTGAGTGACAGAAGCTATCTCTTTTGATGTAATGAACCCAGTGGCTTGCCACTGTTTTTAATACAAATCTTCCCAATGTTATTGTCAAAAAAAACACAATGCATTAAGTATGTTCAAACATTATAGAAAACAATTCCAAAAGGATGAATGAGGCGATATATCAAACATGTTGGTAGTGATGTCCAAAATGATGTACAAGGAGATGGTCGAAGAAATTAATATAATTGCAACACAAGAGAAGTCATGTCAACAACAATGTGCATAAAAAAATGTCATATATAATCAATGTTTTTTTTAATATATTTTACATACATTTAATTTAATTATTGCCTAAAATACTAATTTTCATTTGTTTTGTTGCATAAAAAAAATGGAATCCATTCAACACATAAGATGTGATGACAAGGAAGAAAATGATTGGTGACAAAGTTTGTGAGTATAAATTGTGTTTTCCTCACTTAATATTTAATATTTGTTGTGAGATTTATAATTCAAATAATTTACAGTTGTCCTTGGATGTCTACTAATTTTTTCCAACATACAAATAAGATCCATCTAAACAAGTGGTTAACATTGGTTAAGTATGTGTTTTCAATATATTTTGCAATATCAAAAAAGAATTGAGCAATTTGTTAGTAGTTATGTTGTTTTAATTTCTTCATTTTATTATTAATGGAACAACAAGAACCTTTATATTAATTATATCAATTATTTATTATGGCATATAAAACTTGTAGGAAACTAAGTATGGAGTGGGGCTAACAAAAGAGTTGCTAAGAGACGACATGAGGAATGGCCTTGAAAAATGTCTATTATTTATGAATCACTTCTTTCTATGGCATGTTTTATTTACATGATTATGTATATTATATTATAAATGTATATATACTCATTACACTTTAATTCTATGTTTGTAGATAGAAAATGAAGAGGATGAACAAAATCAAACCAATCAACAAAGAATTGGGTAAAATAACCCAAGTGATGAACAAATGAGGCGTGCAAGTAGCTTGAGTAACGAGACAAATTTGAATGAAGAGTTGAATAATTAATATAATTGGATGTTATTGCAAGTTGTAATTTTGAAATGTTTGCTTGTGAAAATCATACATTTTGTTTAGTGTGTTGAGAATATTATCCTCATTGAATGACCACATGTTAACAATAAGTGTAACGATTATTTATTGATATTTTGATTATTGTGGAAATTTATGGTGTCCCACTTTGTATGACAAAGGGTCTCATATTCACATATAATAAAATGGTTTTCTTATTATATTGTATTGTCTGTTGTCATAAAATGTTGCATTGTTGATTAAATATATGGATATTATCTATGGACGATCAAATATTACAATGAACACATGTGTAATTTTATGGTATAGCACATCAATACAAACATTATATTCGAACACAATAGCTAAAATTCAAATATCAATAATTTTATAAAAAATATTTGAACTTTTGGTGTCTAATTGAAAATTAAAAAAAAAACACTTAATTGAAATATAGACATATTGGTGGATATTATTTTTTGAAGTCATTGAACGGTGTGCGGCATACATAAATTGTTAGCACTACAGTTCATTTTATGTTGTGGTAAATGTCATGTCCCCAAAATTTTACTATGAACCACTCTATTGGACTAGGGGGATACATGGCCTAAGTCATTTGGTAAGTTTAAGAGAAACTATTAAGATGGTAATTTGGGTCATGAATTTGTAAAGTGTGATGTCCAAAATGGGAAAATAATGCAAAATTAGATAAAATTAAAGGAGAGTGCATAGGAGGATAAGGTGGGTCCACAAGGAAGTTGTAACACCCCCAAATCAAGAAGAACATCCACAAATTTGAATTATAAGGAAGAGTAACTCCCAATGATCTCATGAATGGTGACCCAAATCCTTGTGTTTTGTGTGAGAAGATTTGAACTAGTGCTCCTAGTTTCGAATCCAACGATTCTATGGGGTTGCATTGGGATTGATAGTTTTGATTTGGATTGGGAACATTATAGTGGTGATACATTAGACCTGATTGGGCACCTTAGAGTGGTTTGACAATGAATTTTATGGGTTGCACATGTTAATTCAAATTCAAATTTATATGCATAAGCCACCGTTAGGATAAGCTGAAAGTCAACCATAATATACATTGAACATTTAGAGATAATATTCTTAGTTTTTAATTGGGGATATTATATTGGTATCAAAGCATGTTCCTTGACAGTTGTGCGAACTAATGAAAATTTTAAGAAGGTTTGTAGATATGGATGTACTTGGTGATGACATGTTGGAACTGGATGCATGGGAGTTCAAGGGGATAGCTTAGTATGGGAAGGGTCATTTTTTAAGGTGGTTTCAATTCTTTGGTAAATGACAATGAAAGAGTTGAAAAAACAGATGGATTTTTGCAAGATCCACATCAGTAGGATGAATTCTTATATGACAACATATACCTTGTGGAAAGTGAAGGGGAGAAACTTGAATGGGGAAGGTTAAGGAAGAACCATGAGAGGTTACTAAAGAATCCATACAAGTTACAACATGATCTAGAGAAAAAATTGCAGTATTTTAAATCCTTACTACTAGAATGATCTACATCAAAACTTGTGGAGAAGATGTTTGGATTCTCTAGGAAAGGAGCATCCAAATGTTCCTATCATAATATTGGTTTAGAGGCAGTAAATCCACTCTCTTTTTTCATCCTTGAAATGGAACAAGGATAGATACAGTCCATTGAAGGAGGAACCATGTTGTTCCATTTGTCCAAACAGTGAGACACCTAGTCCTACATGTGGTGAGCTACAAGGAGAATCACTCCATGAGGAGCACAAGTCACTTACTAATGGCTACAAAATGGAAGAAAGATGTGCGGGAGTTGAAAATGAAGAACAAGAAACTGACCCTATAACCACTAAGGTTGAACAAGAACAAAAATCATCCTTCCATTCCCCTTTAGAGCTTCACTATGAAGTTGATGTCAACCACACAAAGGATGGAAACATAACACAAAGGTATGATCACAATTATGATTTTTGCAAGTCATAATTATTTGCATTGTCAAGAGTTAACAACCATTTCACGCGGGAATAATGATATTGTAAAACCATCTAATGTTGATTTGAATGTTAAAGATGAATTATGTGTTGTGGATTCATGTCACAAACATTATGATTTTTTATATCAGCCATTAGAAGTTTATTTTTGGGAGGATGACAATGGAAACAAATCAAATAATTTAATGGAGGGTTTTCCCCTTGAGACCCATCATTGGACAAGACAACTTAAGGTAAGAAAAGAAAATATTATAGTAGCATTGAAGCATTGTGATGATACACAAACTTTAATGGTAGATTATCGTTGGAGAGCTTCAGGGACAAATGCAAGCTTGGGAGAAGAACCTTCAACTGTATATTTTTTTCTCTTAGAGAAGTAGTGGTGGTAATGAAAGCACACTATCTACACCTGCTTTCTTATATGGATCATCTTCTCATGATTTTTGAAATGTACCATGATGTACTATGAGAATAATAAGTTGAGTGGTGTGAGAAATTTGACCCACGGGAGAATCTAGGAGTGTTAGAGAAACTCACAAAACAAATTTGGTGCAAACCCAAAAAAAACCATGAAATGAGAAGCAATTTACACACAATGTGAACATAAACTAGTTAAGTTTTGACTGTATAACATAAAAACATGTTAGTAATAGGTTTATATTACATCATAAGAGTTTCATGAAGCTTTGGGAGCTCATTGTGACTGTACAAGTGAAAATTGTCAAATTGGCATCAATCTCCCCTAGGTGGGCCAATCATGCTCCAAATCAGCCCAAACAGCCATGAATTGTTGTGTGGACGTAGCTGATGTGATGTAGGGAAATGATTACACATTGTCATGTGTGGGTGTGGAAATATGGGTGGTTTAGAGCCTCTAGGTGGCATTAAATGCACCAAATCAAGCCAAACATGGACAAAATCCACCTCTAGCGCTCCTAGTCAACCAAGTTGTCCACATTCAATGAATGGGAGCACACCAGCAATGATGAGGGCGCACATGTGGCTAGTTTACTAAGCTGGGGTGCTCATGTGGGTGTAAATGCCTCAATTTGACTAGTTATTGGTCCAACTAAGCACCCTAAGTCCACCACCATAATGTATTAATGCACAATGCACTAAAATTGACTAAGGAGTGAAACTAAGGTACTAATGGTTGGATTATTGTTCTAAGACCCTCCCTTAATCCAAAAAATTAGTACAACACTCAAAATGAAGGAGGCCTTGGCAACAATGGCTCAAGTCACCTCAATTATAAAATTCAGAAATTTTATTTGTCCATACAAACCGAGGAAAGAACAAAAACCTCATGGGACAAAAACTTCCCTCAATAATGGACATGGGGATGAAACCTGAAATAAATAGCAGCAAATCACCATCCATCACTCACCCTAAGAAAATATCTGATGTAAGTGAAGGTCTTCTCTGTGAAAGCCTTCGTGAAAATGTCGACAGTTTTCTCGGTGGATGGGCAATACTGCAGTGAAATCACCCTGTCATGCAGTACTAAGCCCCAGATGTAGTGCATATGGATATCAATGTGCTTTGTCCTCTTCCTCTAAACTGGATCAGTAGATATTTTGATGGAACTTTGATTGTCCACCCAAATTTTGGTTGGAGAATCAATTGTGACACCAAATTCCCGAAGAATTCCCTGCAACCAAACACACTGTGTAGCTGCACTAATTGATGCCTTGTACTCGGCCTCTACTGATGAAAGTGAAACGATGTGTTGTTTTTTACTTGACTAGCAAATGGGACCTTCAGCAAGCATAAATAAAAAACTTGAATTTTACTTCCTGTCAATGGGATCTCCAACCCAATATGAATCAGAAAATCCAGCTAGTTGAAGTGACTCCATTAGCTGAATAGTGCACCCCAAAATTCTTTGTACCTTGGACATACTGAAGAATTATTTTTGCAAACTTCCAATGGATCTCATGTGTTTGGTGTAAATGTCTTGCTACAACACTTACAACATAAGATAGATCTGGTCTTGTATGTGTAAGATAGAGCAAGCTTCCCACTAGTTTCATGTAGAGTGTAATATCTACCAATGGAGAATTGTCAAATTCAAACAATTTGATGCCATAAAGAAAGGGAGACTTGGATGCCTTACACTCAGACATGTTAAAATTCTTTAGCAGGTCTGAAGCATACTATGGTTGAATCAACATGATTCCCTTTTCACTTTTCTCAATTTCCAATCCCAAAAATTGCCTTAGAAATCCTAGGTCGGTCATGGAAAATTCACTTTGTAAAGATGCCTTAATTGAACCAATTGAAGTGGTGCAGCTACCTATAATGAGAATTTCATCAACATAGAGTAAAATAACCTTAAAAATACCATCATGTTTCTGCAAATATACATTGGGGTCTGATTTGCATCTAGTGAAGCCAATATAGAGCAAGAAAGCATCAATTTTAGCATACCAAGCCCTGGGGCCTTGCTTGAGTCCATACAATGATTTTTTCAACCTACATACCAATCAAGGATCCTCTTGGAAAAATTTATGTTGATTCATATAAACCTCCTCCTATATCTCACCATGCAAGAATGCACTTTTGGCATCCATGTGATGCACTTTCCAACCCTTACTAGCTGCCATTGCAAAAACTAGTCTTATGGAGTCCATCTTTGAAACCGGTGCAAAGGTCTCTGTGTAATCAACACCATGGACTTGAGATTAGACCTTGGAAACTAATATTCCCTTATGTTTCACATCTAAACCATCAGCAGCAATTTTGGTTCAAAAGACCCACTTGCAATGGACAAGCTTCCTCTTGGGAGGAAGGGGAACCAATTCCCATGTCTCATTCTGGAACTCTTATTTCATTGCTATTTTCCATATTGGGTCATTGCAAGCTTTATGATATGTCTATGGATTATATACAATCAACATATAACAATTATTATCAAGAGTACTATCACTTGCAAAGGAAGCATTACTAGTTTGTTGTCTAGTCTTCCTAGGATCATGGGGATTGCCTGCGAATTCCCTTGCAGCTTGAATGATTTTTTCATCCCACTTGGGCCTTGATGGTGAGTCATCTACAATAATATCATCTTCATCCATATTTATATAAGATATATCAGAAAAAAATAGAGCATGTATCATCATTTACATCTTCGAATGGTTGAGGAGAGGAGCATTCCTCCGGTGCAAGCTCGAAACATGGAATTGGCTCTTCTTCGAATTTCACACTTCTTTCAAAAAATGTCTTGAGTGTGGAAGTGTCAAATATTTTTTAGCCTTTAGTATCCTCACCATACCCAACCATAATGAACTCCTTTATTTGTGGCTGCAAGGCCTTCCACTTTTAAGAAGGGATTCTAGTCCATGCTCTAGTTCCAAAAATCCTGAAATTTGAGACATTTGGTTTATGGCCAAACCATGCCTCGTAGGGAGTATTTCCTTTTACTGATTTGTGGAAGGATCTATTTTGTATGTGTGCAGCACAACTAATTGCCTCATCCCATATCTTGGGACTTAGATCCCTTGCTTCAATCATGCAAGTGGCCATCTCCTTCAGAGATCTATTCTTCCTCCTGGCCACACCATTTTGCTATGGTGTGTAGGGAGTTGAGTGTTTCATTTGGATGCCAATATCCTCACAAAGGTGTTGTAGGTTTGTTTTTACATACTCCTTCCCATTATCATTCCTAAGGACTTTAATCTTATTCCCACTCTGAGTTTCTACCAATGTCTTCCAAATCTTCAATTGTTCAAAAACTTCAGACTTCAATTTGAGGAAGTACACCCAACATAATTTAGAGTAATCATCGATAAATGTAAGTACATACCTTGATCCACCATATGATGGAATGGGCAGAGGACCTATCAGATCTGAATGCACCAACCCAAGTGGTTGTGTAGCTCTCCTTGCCTTCCCCTTCTCATAGCTTTGCTCTGGATGCTTCCAAACTACACACCCAATGCATGCTCCATTTGATGATTTTATTTGTGGAAGTCCTTCCACCATCTCATCTATGTGTAGTGTTTGTAGGTACTTGTAGTTCATGTGACCAAACCTCTCGCGCCATAGCTTGGAAATCTAATTTTCATGTGAGAGAAGTGCTTGGTCATTGGAAGTGGGGAGGAAGTTCAAAAACTTGTACATTCTCTCATGGTGGTTTGCATACCCAATTACAATGACTTGGTCTGTTGATATTTCTGCAATCTCTACCATGTTTGGAGTGAAGGTCACCCTCTTTGCCTCTCCTATATGGGTCATTTGATAGAATGACAGCAAATTTGCTGCAAGGTCTGGTACATACAACACATCACTGAAGAAACCATGCTTTAATTCAATCCTACCAATCCCCTTGGTCTGGATTTTTGAATCATCCCCCATCCGAACTGTTGGGCCAGCATTCGAATGCATGGAGGAGAAGATCTCTCTTGTGGCTACCATGTGTCTAGAAGCCCCCAAATCAATGATGAAATATGAGGAATTAGAAGTACCTGCTACCAAAGCACGACATTTGTCCTTGCCTTCTGAAGTGGAGGTGCCATCCTTCTTCCTTGCGATGTCAAGGACTGGAATGTTGTTCTTCTCCAGTAGTTGCACCATTTGGTCAATGGTTTTTTTTCATGCATGAGCTCTCTTGATGCTATCACTTGTGGAAATAGGTGCATTTTGTCTTCTCTTTCCCCCTCTTGTCCTTCTCCTTGGGAGGATTTGAACCCCCATCACTGGATTTTGGTTTTTCTGGTTTCTTCTTCTCTGGCAGCTTTGAATTCTTGGGCTTGGGCTTTCCCTTTGAGGAATTCGAAACTCCCATGGCCAAGGCTTGATCCTTATTCTTGATTGTACCCATTTGGACTAGCTTATATTTCTCTTGAATTAGAGACTCCATGAAGCTAGCTAGATTGGGAATTTTCCAGTTTCGAAGTGTTAACTTACTGGAGTGGAATGTACTCACAAAAACTGAGAACTTTGGCCCCAACTTTGAAAGGATGGACAAAATCAACTGGTCCTCTTTCTTTTCAAAGTCACATTGCTTCATCTGCAACACAAGTGACTTAAACTTGGTGAAGAAGTCCTGGATAGAGTCAAAGTGCGTTGGGCTCAAGCTGATGAGCTCATTATAAAGCTGGTGTCCACGTAGTTCATTAGTTTTCCCAAACAATGTCTCTAGTTTTACCCAGACCTCATTGGGTGTTGTTAAAATATCAATGTGGAACAAGAGCTCTCTTGAGATGCTCAGGCATAACAATCCATATGTTTCATCCAATCTATTAAAGTACTTGGATTTCTCCACAACAGAGTTTGGCTCCAACTTTGTGCCCATGGTAACTTTGTAAAGACCTTTGGCCCTCAATTGAATCACCATATATGCCTTCCAATCAAAGAAGTTGAAAGGTGTTATAAATATGTGGGTAGCTTCCATTTCTGCTTGCACTAATGGTGATGAAATTGTCGAATGTCCTGCAAAACAATTCGATTTTATCTGGAATTCCTCTAAAAATGCAGCTCAAAACACATGAATTGATCTGCAACTCAATAAACTCCAACAAGATCTGATACCATGTAATAAATTTGACCCACATGAGAATCTAAGTGTTAGAGAAACTCACAAATCAAATTTGGTGCAAAACCAACAAAAAACCATGAAATGAGAAGCAATTTACACACAATCTGAACAAAAACAGGTTAAGTTTTGATTGTCTAACATAAAAACATGTTAGTAACAGTTTTATATTACATCATAAGAGCTTCGTGAGGCTTGGGAGCCCATTATGACTGTACAAGTGAAAATTTCCAAATTGGCATCAACCCCCCCTATGTGGGTCAATCACGCTCCAAATCAGCCCAAACAACCACAAATTGTTGTGTGGACATGGCTGAGGTGATGTGGGGCAATGATTACACCTTGGCATGGATGGGTGTGGAAATATGGGTGGTTTAGAGCCTTTAGGTGGCATTAAATGCACCAAATCAATCCAAAAATGGACAAAATCCACCTCTAGTGCTCCTAGTCAACCAAGTTGTCCACATTCAATGAATGAGAGCAAAACAATAGTGATGAGGGTGCACATGTGGCAGGTTAACTGAGCTAGAGTGCTCATGTGGTTGTAAATGCCTCAATTTGACTAGCTATTGGTCCAACTAAGCACCCTAAGTCCACCATCATAGTGTATTAATGCACAATGCACTAAAATTGACTAAGGAGTGAAACTAAGGTACTAATGGTTGGATTATTGTTCTAAGAACTGGATCATTCAAGAGCTTGAGATCACCCATGATTATTTGAAGAGCACAAAATAGGCCCTTCAAGAATCAAATATATAGAATGGTCAACTTCGTGAGGAGTTGAGTGAGTTACATCCTTCATCCTACATGGCAGACAATCCCTTGTGTATGGTTTGTGGTACTATTGATGTGATGGAGGAACTCATGTGAGGATTGAGCATGAGGGGCATTCAGATTTGCAAGTGCTTGAGGAGAAAATTTTCATGGAGGATGTTGGACAAACACTTGTTTTGAATCAAGAGGATCATGAGATGCCACTATGGGATAGAGCCTTAGCGATGGAGGAGATAGATGAGTACATTCCATCTGGACCAACCAATAGAGCAGTATCTGCATCCACGGATTTGGAGGATATATGTATGACAAGGATGGATACACATTGGGGTCAGAGCATGCTATTCAGTGTTTAGTCTTGTGATCAACAACAAAGTCATATATGGTTGTTGTATAATTCCTTCATTATTATGGGTAGGACATGGGAGCTTCACCTAAGTCAATTGAATGGGACTGGTGACAGAGATGTGAGCCATAGTTTTGGTGTACCAGTTGCATAAGAGGAACTTCATGTTCTATTAGAGGGATTCATATATTTTTTAATCAACATTGGGAGTGATGAACTTCCAATTTGGTGGTGGGATCCTGGAATCCTTCATAGTGATGGATTGTTTTAAATGACGGTGATGATCAAAGGGGTGCAACATAGATAATGGGATATTCGTATTACTTGATTCAACAATTTAGGGGTTGGCATAGTAGGTAGAGCCAATTGATTCTTTTAGGATCCTATCCATGTGGAGCAGTGGATTAGTTTCCAAGGTACGAGAACTTATGATGGATGGATACAATTTTTTCCTACTTGATGGCTTGGGAGACTACAACAGGCTCTTAGTAGTGACACTATGCAATTTATAGGTGGATGGAGTAGGCACTCCGCATTTCTTGGGTTCATTTGGGACCATGGGATATTTCTTGGACTCAATTGCTTAAGTAGGGTTCTGGATAGGTTAGTAGAGGATATGGAGCTATATCTTGAGGGGATGATGGGATTTCATGAGCAGTTGAGAGTCATGACCAGTGATTAGGATAGACTTCATTTTCATGTATTATGCATAGAGTATGGAAACAGGATGGTAGATTTCACTTGGATGCCTATGCAGACCACTATCCATGGTGGTAGATTCAATTTTCATGGATTTTTCAGTTTGGAGATCCATGGGAGGAGGATGAAAACAAAGTATGATAGTGGGATGGTTATGATCAAAGTGGCACAAAGAAAGTATGGTGGTCCCTTTCTGAGATTAGCCAAGGATCTTGGAGATATAGTGCAGGGTAGATTTTCAGAAGCAGGGCTGGAGGTGAGAGACTGTCTTGGATTTCACAAGATGAGATTATTTGTAGAGAAGTTGAGTGGGTATTTGATTGAGTGGTTGTATTATAGAGTTTCACTTCTTATTGGCATCGGTCAAAGGGCTTCATATGCCAGTACCTTGCAAGGCCATACTTTGAGTAGAGTGTACTCCACCTCCTTTCGATTGGGTTGGATCCATGATATCATTTTTAACCTTGAGTGGTTCAAAATGTGGAATATAGAGTTGTTGACATGGAACACTTGAAATTGAAACCTTGTGAACAATCGTCACTAAGGAAGGAAGCTGAAAAATTAATGAGCATAAGTTGGGAAAGAAGCATAGGCACTATCACACCCATATTTATATTGCTCGAGGACAACCAATCTTGGGCAGAAAGGATTGTCATGTCCCCGAAATTTTACTATGAACCAATTTATTGGACTAGGGGAATATTTGTAAGTTTATGATAAATTATTAAGATGGTAATTTAGGTCATGAATTTGCAAAGTGTGATGTCCAAAATGGGAAAATAGTGCAACATTAGATAAAATTGGATAAGGAGGGTGCATAGGAGAATAATTTCAGTCCACAAGGAAGTTTTAACACCCCCAAATCAAGGAGAACATTCACAAATTCAAATTCTAAGGAAGAGTAACTCCCAAAGATCTCATGAACGTTAACCCTGGATAAAGATAGCTAGTAAGGGCACACTTATGGAAGTACAACTCCCAAAAGGAATCTTATGAAAACTTATGATAAGAAACATGTCCTATGACAACTTATTCCAGCTTATGACAGCCTATGACATGTTGCAGGTCCTAAATTTATCCAAAAAGAGTGTTAAGAGTGGGCCCACATGATAGTGTAACTCCCCCAAAATGAAGCTAAGCCTCTCTAATTTGAATTTCCAAGATAGATGAAGATATTATTTGGTCAAATAACATTAGAGATGAAGTAAATGAATTCCAAGGTATCATTTTCTCATGAAAATAACATTTATTAATATTTTGTGAGAGAATTCTAGAATGAGGGGGGAAAGGCCCAATGGAGTCTATAAAAATGATGCATGCCTCTTAGGAGAGGGATTTTGGAAATTTTGATTTTTGAATAGATCTCTTGTGGATTTTAAATCTTGGGAAATGTGCCCCTTGCAATTGTAAACTAGTTTCGGTGGTGAAGGATTTCACCCTAGCTAGTAGAGAGGAGGGGATTATCCAGATGCCTTCACCGTGCTTCATGGAAATTGATTGAGGAGAAATCACTTTCATATTTCTCTACAAAGATTTATTGAAACTTTTTGTTTTCATATACAATAGCACGGTCAAAGTCTCGATGGTTTTTTCAATTTCTAGTCAGTGGAAGTGTGAAGTTGTGGAGTTTCGAGACAACTTTGTTTGTATTGGTTTCCACTAAAGGACGGTGCACCTGTGGTCATCCAGATCTCTTGGGGGATAATCTAAAGGATGTATATAATCCATATTTGATAGAGGGTGCACTATAGGAGGCATATATAAGAGTTGGGATTGAAATATTGTTGATAGAGGGTGCAATAGTGAAGGCAAAACACTCATTTGGAGTAGTAAGTCTACCTCTTTTCTCTATGGTTATGTTGTAGTCATTCATTCTCTCTGTAGCGGATCTCTTTCTGTATTTCAAGATTCCATAGCAAACATTGATGTAATCCGTTTAAATCCCCCACTAATAATAAAAATCAGTGTTATTCGTCATATATTGTCCACTATTCAAGCTTCGATTAAACTATGAGTAGATTTGTGAATGTATGGCAGTGTAAAATGAATGAGTGGGTTTGATGCATTCTTATGAAACTCTTATATTTGTTAGTAGAATATTTGTCTTGGTTTTAAGGTCTTTGTAACCTTTTCCGTCTATTTGGAAGCTTTATTAGTATGAGTGTTCTAAATATTGCATTAGGGTTTTGCGGGTCCAAAGTTACTTTCTGGTATATACCATTTTTTAGTGTTTTTTTTTTTGGAAACCTATTCCATTTCATTGGGAGCATCGTTTTCAGAAGGAAACAATTTTTATTTTCATTAATATAGGTTTTTGTATGCCTGAGATATGATCATTTTACCAGTGGATCAATCTATACACTTGTGCTAACGCACCCTCAGTTATAAATGTTTGTGTAAAGTGTTCAAAGATTCCATAAAAGTTCTCTAGAGTTTGTTAGTGGTCATATTGGGTGTGTTTAGGTGTTAGGGTTGAGTGAAGTTGTTTGGGAAAGTGATGATTTTGTTAGGTACATAGAAAGAGTTGGAAACCTAGTGTTTTATGTGGGCATATTTGAACTAGTGCTCCTAGTTTTGAATCCAGTGATTCTTTGGGGTTGCATTGGGATTGATAGTTCTAATTTTGGATTGGGAGCTTTATAGTGGTGATATATCATACTTGATTAGGCACCTCGGAGTTATGGGTTGCATATGTTAATTCAGATCCAAATTTATATACATAAGCCACTGTTGGGATAAGTTTAAAATCAACCATAATCTCCATTGAACATTTGGAGCTAATATTCTTATATTTTAATTGGGTATCTTACAATAAATAAAACATTGGTTCTTTTTATCATATAATTCTACACATGTGCTTCTTGTTTCCATCAATGCACTAGTATCATCATGCTCAAGTAAGAATTTGCATTCACATAACTGTTATTATGTATAGAAAATGCATTGAATTCCGTAGAAAATGACAATCCAATGGTACTTATCATCACTCTTAAATTTGAAGGAAACAACGTTGCTGATGGTAATATAAGCACAAATGTGTATTTGTGAACAAAATGCACCGTGTGTTTAAAAAATACAAAAAAAAACACCAATGGTTTATAACATAAAATATGCATTAGGATTTATATAAATGAAAAGCAACAATGCATAAAATTTTAAGTTGTATGCACCATTGTGTATATGTTTATGACACATAAATGCACACAATTTAAATTGGTGTGTTTGTTTAATAAGCACTTATTCATTCCTATGATTTATATTCATTGTTCACTAATAAAAAACATTTGTCCACCTAGCTAGTATTGTTATAATGAACAATCATTACAAGATCCTCCCAGCCCTCTTTAGGACTAATGACAAAGGTTTTAACATAAGTCTTTTTAAAATTTTCCAAATCTTGTAACACAAAGACTTTTCTAGAAGATTTTTTCCTTGCAATATTTTCATGACATGGGAAGGTACTCAATTGATCGATCTTTAAATACATAATATTTTAGTATTGAACATACCTAAGAACCATGACACTCGAACATCCATTTGTTCCATCAAACTTTCAAATTATCCTTTCCAATTGTGAATGGACTCCATAACAAAAGACCATACCTAAGGAGTAGACAATTGATTGATGCAAGGGACCATAACTTACCAGAGAGCTCTGATCCATTGATGCAATTGCCAATAAACTTACATAACCAAACCAAACACAAAGGGGGAGAATGAGGTTGAGTGGAGGCTTGGAGCTCCATTATCCCACCTATGACCTTGCTACGAACACAAATGAATTCAAATTGAGAAGACTTGGAATGGGATGGCACATGTGATGTTGCTTTGTTCCTATACTACTTCTATAATGCCTTATATTTTTCACAATCCTTGACCATGAATGCTTTGAGACATGGCCATTGTTGTACATGGATAGAAAAATTATTAAAGATTGTGGGTTCCATTGATAAAACTTATGGTATGGGGAGAAATGAAACCTCCCCATTTTTTACCAAATAACATTTTATTAGTTGTGTTGCTCAATTGGCTACTTGATCGAGACTAAAAATTTTCCATTAAAATATGCTACTTGATCATGACCTTTTTTATAATTGTCGAATCCTCCATAACCAGTAGAGATTTTAACCTATTGGATTCAATACATTTAAGTCCTTGAAGGAGTGCACGGGCCTCAACTTGATTGTTGGTGGACATTCCAAGCCAATCATAACTTGTTTCAACAATTCCTCTAAGATCAACAATGATCCCCTCCATCCCTGCCACCCATTAAAAAGGTTATAATTTAAATGTTGGAGAAAAAATGATAAGATTTCTTTTTATTCAAGAGTTGACTTAGAGGTTTTTTATGCAAAAATATGGGTTTTTAGCAACTAAAGTTCTTGCAGTAACTATGTTGAAAATCACACACTAAACACCTTACACACACTTCCTAATATACTAGCATTAGGTTTCCATCCATTTTGATGGCTTTCAATAATAAGATTATTTTGGGATTGTTTCAAGATCAACTCAAGTTCAATACAAAACAATTGCCAACTCATTATTATGTATGCCCCCATCACCTTGAGCAATGTTTGGAAGGAATGCAATGAATCGGTACATTTGCTCATGTTCATCATGTTCTTTCACTTTTTTTCTTCATATTCCACAACATTTTTAATGAAAGAAGGTAATGTGTTCATAATTCAGATGGCTTGTAATTAAAGGGAATATGTTCATAATCCATGTGGCTTGCAATCAAAGGAAATTTTTTTATTATCTATTGGGGATACAATGAAAAGTGGATGAACCATGATGGCTGAATATTCATAGGTAACTAGTATGATATTTTCAAACTCGATGAGAGCATGTGTGCATAATGAGGACAAAGTTACACTCAACCCTTGAGATTCACTTTAAATCAAAATTTAAAAAACAATTAACAAAAAGTAACTAAAAATAAATAAAATGAGGAATAATTGACATTTTTCATCATAAGTTGTTTTGACTAATCAATTATTTACATGATAATTCCCCATCCCAACCACTAAGCCAGAAATGATAACCCTTCTCATTGAAGAGAAATAAATAGAAGCCATATGCTACCTCTATTTCATAAAAATGAAATAAAGTATGAGGTTAATATGCTTAAGTTACTCCAATTACAGCATGACGACCATTACTTGAGAGTGAACCTTGGGGCCAACCCAACACAAACCTCATATATACATTATTGGACGTTTGCAATAAGATCTACGAGGTGATAGATTTTTATCATTCAAGCTAGCATTATGATCTTAGGATCTTTAACTGAGAGAATAACAACACAAGAGACGAGACACAAAGAATTTTCCTCGGGGAAACCATAAAGGAGAAAACCCCACAACTTCCTCAGAGATAGAATCAACACCAAAATTAAAACCCGAAAACATAAAGATGATTTCTCGACAGCAGTAGTCTCTCTCTTGTCCCAGCAACTTCTCTCTCTCACTCATGCGCCCCAATGAGTGAGTGTGTGTGTGATAAATAGAGAGGCTCACTCTCTATTTATATTCTTTCTTTCACTTGATGTCCACTTTAACATGTCAGCCCCACTTAACAATTACTTACTAGGGCTGACATCTCTAGGAGAGTCTAATAACCCTAGTGCCCCAAAACTGTGGGGACTTTAACCCTTGATCAATAGGAGGGTTACCCACAATGACTTTACATGACTTGTTTACATTATTGAATCTCCCGATAGGACCATCGGGGCATGACCTGACTCAAATACATTACAGACACTTCCTGAAATAAACATCGGGGTACAATAGATAATATATACGAGTGAATACATTCTGAAGTTACAAATACATCAACACTCCCTCTTAACTAGGAAGGTATTCTCTCGACACAATTTATCAGCACAAGTCTTCTTCTCTGTATCATCTGGATCATCATCAAGTCATCTTCGTCTTCAAGTCATATTCATCTTCAAGTTATCTTCATCACTGGATCTAGATCATCACTCGATCTGGATCATCATCACTGGATCTAGAGCATCACTCGATCTGGATCATCATAGGGACATCATCACTAGATCTAGATCATCATTCGATCTAGATCATCATGGGGACATCATCATTGGATCTGGATCATCACTGTTGGATCATCATCACTGGATCTGGATCATCACTCGATGTGGATCATCACTGGGTCATCATCACTGGTGTTATCTCATGATTCTTCTCGTCACAGGAAGTTCTACAGAGCCAGCCCTTTTTCATGTTGGTTGTAGGCCCAGCCTCCATGTAGGTCTTATTCAGCGCTTATATTTGACCCTAAGTCAGAATGGCCTGCCCAGCACTTACATCTGACCATGAGAGGAACACATCCAACACCATGTCAGAAAGGCACGCCCAACACTCACATCTGACCACGCGGGAACACATCCGACAACCCTGTCAGAAAGGCCCAACACTCACATCTGACCATGCGGGAACACATCCCACAACCCTATCAGAAAGGCTCAGTACTCACATCCGATCATGCGGGAACACATCCCACAACCCTATCGGAAAGGCTCAGCACTTATATCTAGCCATGCGGGAACACATCCTGCAACCATGCTAGAAGGGCTCTGCACTTACATCTAGCCATGCGGGAACACATCCTCCAACCATGCTAGAAGGGCTCTCAACCCCAAATTGAGGATTCCTGGTAACTGACCAGGTGCCTCCATTCTCCCAAAGAATGGTATCAGCCCTTATATTTGATCAAGTGGGAACACATCCCTCAATCACATCAAAATGGCTCCGCACTTATATCTGATCATGTGGGAACACATCCCTCAGTCACATCAGAATGGCCCTCAACCCCAGACTGAGTATTCATGGTAACTGACCAGGTGCCTCCATTCGGAGAATGGAATTCAACACTTATATCTGATCATGTGGGAACACATCCCATAGTCGCCTCAGAATGGCTTACCACTCAGATCTGACATGGAAGGAACCAATCCTCCTACCATGATAGAATGGCTTAGCCCTTACATCTGACCATGGAAGGAACCAATCCTCTCAGCATGTCAGATTGGATCACGGACTCATCACTTCCCTTTGGAGGGAACCTCGATCTGGAGAACACCAAGCTTCTCCCTGAAGTACTCAAACTTCACTCTGGCCAATGGCTTCATCAACACATCAGCTATCTGTTCCTATATGGCAATATATTGGAGCTTCACTACTCCTCTTTGCACCATATCCCTGATATAGTGATACTTGATCTCGATATGCTTCGATTTGTCATGGAACACCCGGTTCTTTGTCAACTTCACACAACTCTGGTTGTCTTAATATATACAAGTAGCATCTAATTGGAGATCAAATAAATCAGACAGTAGCTTCCTCAGCCATACTGCCTCACAACTAGGTGAACAAACTACGACATACTCTGCTTTAGCTGTACTCAGTGCCACACAGGATTTCTTCCTGCTAAACCAAGAGATCACACCTGATCCCATACTGAAGCAACACCCTAAAGTGCTCTTCCTATCGATGGCACTGCCTACCCAATCCAAATCAACATAACCTTCCAGGTTAATCTTTTGATTTGCCTCATACTTGAGCAAATAATCAATTGTACCCTTCAGGTACCTCAGAATATGATTTGCAACAATCAAGTGAACATGTCTCAGATCTGTCAGGAATTGGCTCAAGGTGTTCACAGCAAAGCAAATATCTGGTCTCATATTTGTCAGGTACATCAAGGACCCAATCATCTGATGATACATCGTGGCATCAACCGAATCTGATGAAGCAACACTCAGTAGCTTAAAGTTCGATGCCATAGGTGTGGTCATGGCCTTGCAGTCCATCATCATGAACCTCTTCAGGATCTCTACTGCATACGTTCCTTGTCTCAGGGAGATTTTGCCACCCCTCCATGCCTAAAAAGTAGTGCATCATATACAAGTCCTTCATCTCGAACTCGGCAGCAAGTCTTCTTCTTGCAACTTATGTCAGGAACAAGTCATCGACATACAACAGGAGCATCACTGGTCTTCCACCTTCAACGTTGAGGAAAATGTTTGAATCCTCTTTACTCTTAGTAAATCCTAGAGTCACCAGTAAGCTATGTCGAACCTCGAGATCTTCTGTAGTCACTCCCTCTGAAGTGAAGCATCATACTCCCTTTGTCTTCCATACTCTATGCACTCTTTTCGTGAGAAGCCTCGTGCTACGAATCTTGCCTTGTATCCCACGATGTTTCCATCTATTGCATGATGGAACTACGAACTTCCCTTCACCTATCGATACTGCATCCTAGACATCATTCTTCTTGAACGGGTCTTCCCTTTCTTCTTGGTTACTTCTTCATAGCTAGAAGGTTCTGCATCAATGATGTCGTTGCATTCGTCATATTATTCTTTATCTTAAATTGTCGTCACTTGTTCTTCGGAACAAGTCTCATCCTTCTTTGCTTGTAGGCGATTATGTATGCGATCTTTCCGAACAAGTCAAATGCATTTGTATGGTTAGAAACATTTCATAAAGAATCCCATGAGCTACTTATTACATGCATATTTAATGCAAGCATTCTATCATGCATAATACATCAACTGAATATAAACGAATGCATAACAAAAAACAATATCATGAAATGACAATTGAATATTTATCTTTATTTGTTTTGTGGGTAGACTCCTTCTTGAGCCTTCGTCTTCATCATCTTCTTCATTCATAATAGCATCGTTTCTTATCCAAATGATAAGATGGATAAGAGGTACTTCAAGAGTTGAGTTCTTCATATTCCTCATCGCTTGAGGGATCTTCTTTGGATGGTAAGAGCTTGATCTTCAGTTGCTCCCATCTTCTCTTCTCTTATTATGAGTCGAGCTTCTTCTTCTTCCCAGACTCTGCTGAAAGTAATTACTTCCTTCTGGCACACATTCCTCGCATGAATGAATCCCATGATCCTGGGAGGCCATTCAAGGTGGCTATCACCACTTCTTCTACTGCTACAAGTTGTTCTTTGATTTGAGAGACCCTCATAAAGTATGACTATATGGTCTCTGCATTCTGGGTCTTCACATTCTTCAATTGTTTTCTCAAAGTCATATTTTGATTTATGTTCTTTCCTTCAAATAGCTTGGTCAAGGAATCAAACATCTCTTTCGATGTCTTTAGAGAAGACACTTGTGGTACAAGGTGATCCATGATTGAATCAACAATGATCTTCTTGGCCTTGACCAAGTTCTTCTTGTGTAAGGCTTTTAGCCTCATCTTCCTCTGGAACTAGAACCTCTTTTCTTATGTAGGTGTCCAATTCATTTTCTTCAGAGAGATCATATACTTCCATGCTTGGAAGTTGTCAACTTCAACAAGCTTATCATCAAACTAATGTGATAGATCACTTTGAAATGAGAACCTCAAATGAAAATAGCAAAAGATTAGATCTTACCGATTTGAGGTGTCCGTCCTGGTTTCGGAGTTGGTTGATCTAGGGTTTGTCAGAGAAACCCTAATTTTCAAAACTTGGAACCTTTCAGATCTGATTGGATAGACAGATAGACCTCTTTAAGGTGAGCTGTCCAATGTACTCCTTTTCTGAAAACAGTGGAGGAAAGCTCTCGGAATAGGAAGCCCTAGTTTACCAATTTCTCCTGCATAAATGCCTGATACTGTTCCTGCAATATCTCTGAAATTGCTACTCCTCTGTGTCTGAAACTTCGCATTGAGATATCTTCACCTGTCCCTGTTCCAAAACCACAGGTTTCATCAGAATTGGTTTCACCAATTAGGACTTATGATCGTTTTCTAAAAATGACATGTTTCAGGACTGTTCAGCATAGCAAAGTTGTATGGACTGCCACATGTCATTGTTTCCTCTTCTGGGTCTGAAACTCTGACCACAGAAAGTACAATCCATGCCCTTTCTGGAACATCTTCATAAATTTCATTTGGAACTTTGTAGCCCGAGATATAGCAATTCTCCCTAGGTGGCGTGTTTGGGGATGAATCCTGGGAGAGTCTGGAAGCCTAACTTAGAGGGATCATATCTCCTAAAATATAGTGAATCTGAGGTTGAATTTTGGACATATTGTAAATCAGGATTTTGTCTTTGGCCTATGAAAGTTTCAGCTCCTGAACTTCTCCAATCCTGAGATATAGCGAATGTACCAAAACTTATCAGTTTTAGTATTTTAGGGTTTTTTCGGCTCGGGGTTAAACTAGGGTTTGAATTTCCTAGAGTTTCACCCAACCAAAATTATCGACCCAAGTCTCTAAACTTCAATTTTGATGAGGAGAGTAATCATATGCCGGGCTCACTCAAAAATTCCTCTTCTGTAAGAAGCCCTAATTTCTCGCACCAAAAACTGAAAATGCTCGAAATCGAATTCCGCTTCGACAGAAAGATGTGCCCTTCAATGGAGAGCCAGCCTAGCATACTTTTGCTAATGGATTGTGGAGAGAGACCCAAAAAGTAAGAATCCATAGCTTCTGTAGCTGCACAATGTCTTCTTCTCAGCTTAACTCTGATACCATGTTAGATTTTTATCATTCAAGTTAGCATTATGATCTTAGGATCTTTAACTGGGAGAATAACATGCACATCAATAAACACAAGAGACAAGAGACACGAAGAATTATCCTCAGGGAAACCATAAAGGAGAAAACCCCGCAACTTCCTCAGAGATAGAATCAACACCAAAAGTAAAACCCGAAAACATAAAGATGATCTCCCGACCCACAACTGTGGGGACTTTATCCTTTGATCAATAGGAGGGTTTACCCACAATGACTTTACATGACTTGTTTACATTACTGAATCTCTCGATAGGAACATCGAAGAATGACATGACTCAAATACATTACAGACACTTCCTGGAATAAACATCGAGGTACAATACATAATATATACAAGTGAATACATTCCGAAGTTACAAATACATCAACACGAGGCTAGTTGTGGAGTATCTCTCCTTGATTTAATTGGATCCTAAAGAAATGTCAATCATAATCTACAAAGAGGTTGATAACATTCATAATGAAATGGTTAGAAAGCAATAAGATGTCTCATAACAAAATAGTTGAGAAAAATAGAAACCAAGTACAACCCCCATTTTTACCCAACCCAATGGGATAAACATATGCTATTTACATGACAAAGCCCCACCCAACCACTAAGCCATGAATGATAATATCATTTGTTTAAAAAGAAAGAAATAAAAGTTGGATCTTAACCTTATTTCATATTAAGGAAATAACGCATGAGGTTACACTCTTTATGATTCATTGATTACAACAAAGTTGGATCTTGACTTTATTTATGGTTCAACAAAGTTGGATCTTAACTTTATTTTTTTGGATCTTAACTTTATTTATGATTACAACAAAGTTGGATCTTACACTATTTATGGTTCAATGTGTTGGATCTTAACTTTATTTCATATAAAGGAAATAAAGTATGAGGCTGCAGCTAGAGCTCCCCTTTCATCCCTCTCCTCCTCCCCTCAGGCACTTAGGGCAATACCACCTCAATGAAAATTCTCTCCATGAACATTTGTGGTTTTGGAAGGCTGACCAAACAAAAATCCTTTTACTCACTGTTCTTGTCACTTAACCCTGCTATGATCCTCATTCAGGAAACCATGTGTAACTACTATCAAGCACTTCATCTCTTTTCTAAACTCAAACCTGGCTGGGAATTTTGTGCCATCAACTCCTCTGGCCTCTCTAGGGGTCTCCTTACTAGTTGGAACCCTATTGTCATCCCTTGTAAAGCCTTTGCCTCCTTGGTCGGTATCCTTATCAAAGCCAAGTTCAAAGGCCTCAGTGAGCTTTCTATCCTCAACTGTTATGGCCCCTATTCTAACAGGGCTTACTTTTAGAATAAGGTTCTTGAAGGGGGTCTTCTTGACTTACCTAATCTTTTACTTGGCGGGGATCTTAACTTTGCTATCTATGCTTCTAAAGTGTGGGGAAACAAAGCACATATTGATCTTTTGGCCCCCTTTTTCTCTCAATTGTTGGCCAATAATAATTTAATTGACAATGCTCCACACTCTCTTGGAACTACATGGAGAAATGGAAGGGTTGGGTCTGAGGGGATTAGCAACAGATTGGATAGATTTTTGGCCTCAGCTCATCTTCTTCCCCTTCTCATCCATTATAGATCCTGGTCCCTACCTTCTGTGATCTCTAACCACTACCCTATTTGCCTGGAGTGGAATGCTTGGTCAAACCCCCTTCACTACCCTTTCAAATTCAATAGGGCTTGGCTCACATAGAAGGATTTTCCCTATGTTGTTAACTCTTCTTGGACCTTGGTTACCCATCTTTGTCCTTGAGACCATATGTCGATTCTCACACTCAAGCTCAAAAGGGTCAAACTGCACTTAAAAGCTGGGAAAAACAACGATACCTCTTAAGGAATCAAGAGATAGTTGTCATTGACCAAGAGATTCAGTCTCTCCTTACTAAACAGACCTCGAGTTTACTATTTAGCTATGTTTCTGACCTCCTTTTAGCCCTTAAAGCAAAAAATGAAAGCTATTGGGCACATGAAATCTTGACATGGAAGCTAAAGAGTAGAGTATTGTGGATCAATCAAGGAGATGCTAATACTAAGTTCTTCCATAATTTCACCTCGCCTAGAAGGAACTCCAAAACCATTTGGGCTCTTAAAAATCCAGAGGGAGACCTTGCTAAAGATGAACTCCATCTCAAACTGCTTGTTGAACAACACTTCACGAATTTGTTCAAAGATGATGGTTCTACCAACATAGATGACCAGCTCAAAGTCATTAGTTTATTTCCCTCCTTTGTACAAGAGGAAGATGTTGGTATTTTTCACTCCAAAATCACTGTACAAGAAGTTGAAGCAGCCTTAAAAATATTTAAACAAAAAAAAAGCTAAGAGGCCTGGCCTTGATGGCTGGCCAATGGGGTTTTTCCTCTTTTTTCTTGATCAGTTCCATGAACTCCACCTTCCTCACTCTCATTCCTAAGTGTGGTAAACCCCTTACCTTTGCAGACTTTCGTCCAATCTCTCTCTGCAATCTTATTTATAAGCTTATATCAAAATTTCCAGCCTTACATCTCAAGCTTTTCTTGGATAAGGTTATCTCTGGCCAACAATATGGCTTTCTCAAAGACAGAGTTATTATTGAACCTGTGGGTATGACTCAAGAACTCCTTCACACCATCAAAACCGAAAACCTTCAGGTTATGGTTCTCAAGCTTGATCTTATTAAAGCCTTTGATCATGTAAATTAGACCTTGTTACGGCTTGTCCTTCTCCAGATTGGTATACATGTTGATGGGGTTAATTGGATCATGGCTTGTGTCAGTTCCCCCAACTTCTCGATTTTGGTTAATAATTCCCCTTCAAATTTCTTCCCTACTTCTCGAGATATCTAACAAGGTTGTCCACTATCCCCCCTTATGTTTATTCTAATTATTTAAAGTCTTAGCTTCATTATCTTGGATGCACAAAAGGGAGGCAAGATCAAAGGGATCCAAATCTCTTCAAAGACTGTCAATCACTCACTCGTTGTAGATGATGTTATTTTGTATGGGATTGGAACTTTTGGTGAATGGCAAGCCTATAAGGAAGCACTTGTTATTTTTTGTTCAACTACAGGCATGTCTATAAGTTTTGAAAAATTCTCCTTGTTTAATGAGGTAAAGTTGGAAACCAGGGAGCTCATCTCCTCCATCCTGCCCTTTAAAATGGATCCACTAACCATTGGTTTCAAATACCTGGGTATCGTCTCAAACCTCTTGGGTATCGCATTAGCTATTGGAGATGGATCATCAATATGTTTGAAAAAGAATTAATAATTGGGCTTGTAGATTTTTGTCTCTCGGTGGTAGGCTAAGATTTGTCAGATATGTCCTCTCAAGACTTGCAGTTTACTTGTTTTCTCTTGCCCACGTTCCAAAATCTATATTGAATTGCATTAGACGATGCATCTTTTCATTTCTCTAGGGAAGTACTGATGGAAGACAGAGACTGCACCTTGTGGACTGGTATACTATGTCCAAACCTCGTGATTATGGAGGATGGAACATAAAAAAAACCTTTAATGGTTCGGGCTATCTTTTAGACTGAAAAGTCTTTGGATGGTTTTGAAGGGAAGAGGTATTTTGGAGCTACATTATTGGTCACAAGCATCTAAAAAACTTATCAGTTGATGACTAGTTGCGCAAACAAAACTTTCATGTACAAGACACATCATACTTTTGAAATGGTTTCATCGTATCTCTCTCTTGGATCACAAGTCAATTGGTTTGGAAGGTTGGTGATGGCAAGAGCATCAGACTAAGAATTGATCTCATTGCGAGACTGAACTCTTCCTATCTGCTCCCGAAAGGACTCAAGGAATACCTCGGATTATGGGATCACACACCTTTTTCAGGCCCAAAATATGTACCCTACTAATAACTCACAATCATATTGGCTTACTGCAACAAATTTGGATCTTGGTGGTAGTTGGGTCGTACTTTGTACAAATTTTATCAAAGGTTTGGCTCATAGAGGTATTAAACTAAATGATACTGAAGATGTTCTTCTCTGGATGCATAATAAGGTCTCGGACTATGATACAGCCAGTTTGATCCATAACCTCATTGTATCATCTTTGGTGCCTCCATCTCCGATCAAACTTCACTCCAGGCTTTGGTGTTATAATATTCCTTTTAAAATCGTTTGTTTTGTATGGTTGTGTACGGAGAATCGCATATCCACTTGGGATAACTTATGTAAAAAGGGTTGGATCAAGCCCAACAAGTGTAGTCTCTGCAACTCTGTTGAGGTAACTGTCGAACACCTCTTTGTAGATTACAATTCACTCAAGTCATCATCATCATTTTCAACAAAAAAACTAACCTACTCTCTTACTTGGGATGATCCTACGGTTTTGGGCAACATTGAAGATTGGACAAATAGAGACACTGCTCTCCTCTACCTTCCTTTCTTCCTTATCTGGAACCTGTGGATCACTAGAAATCTCTGTATTTTTAAAGATAAGAGACCTGAGATGTTGCCTCTTTGCTATAAAATCATGGATCTAACAAATTCCTATCCTGTGAGATCCAACGAAAAAACCAGGGTTTAGGAACATTGGCACATATCTTGTCTTAACATATCCTTAGCTTTTTTTATGGAGAAGCTACTAAAGATCTTGGAGATGTTGATATCTTCTTACTAATAAGCCAGTGTCATTTATTTTGTATCAAGTTGGGGTGTGGACTTAGCACCAATACCAACGCTGAACTCTTGGCTCTTTAGGCCCTCTTTGTTCTTCTCGAAAGAACTCGAGATCCCATCTCTCCATGTCTATGGGGGCTCTTCCGTCATAATCAACTGAGCAAATGATAAGGAAAAACTCACATCCCTTGTTCTTGATGCCTGGTGCCTCAACATTGTTGATCTCAAAGCTTATTTTCTTACATTAAACTTCTAGCATGTCTATAGAGAACACAATGAGAGGGTAGATAGCTTACCCAAGAATGCGCTCCCTATGGCCACAAGCCTTCTTTCCTTCACAGAATACCATGAAGAATTAGTTATTGGGGAAGAAACGCTTCTGCTCTTTTAAGCTGAACTTGTATATTCTACTCCTTACCCCATTTTGAATTTTCCTAAGTATGAATGCTTGAGACTTTTTTGAGTATCATTTTGGATACTTTTAGTATTCTTCCTCGAGCACCTCCTTGGATAAGCTTATCTAGGTTCTCATTGTATTTTTTTGGACTCTTTTGGGCAGCTCTTTTGTTTATATTTGTTTGATGATGGATGGGATCACTGTATCTTATTTTTCCTTTGAAAAGATAAGCACATGAAGCCAACCTATAGTACAGCTCTGATGGATATTTATATCTTGCGATGTTACCAATAAACTTTGATTCATTCTGAATAACAAGGAATAACGATTTTTCTTCTGGAAAAAGAGGTTACACTATTTATGGTTCCACGATTATAACACAATGGGTAGCCAATAGTTGAGAGGAAACGTCGAGGCCAACACACTAACCCAACACAAACTATTTGTACACTAATAAAAGTTTGCAACAATGTCTTTGAAGTTCATCGGAGGAAATAAAAGCATGAGGTTACATTCTTTATGATTCATTGGATCTTAATTTATTTCATATAAAAGATATGAAGTATGAGGTTACACTATTTATGGTTCAATGTGTTTGATCTTAACTTTATTTCATATAAAGCAAATAAAGTAGGAGGTTACACTATTTATGGTTCAATGATTATTACACAATGAGTAGCCATTAGTTGAGAGGAAATGTTGGGGCCAACACAACATAAACCATCACAAACTATTTGTACACTATTAAAAGTTCTCTAAAGTTCATTGGAGTATGTGTTAAGGTGGATCTTTTAAAAGTGTCAAGAGAACTTAAAATGGGGTCAATAATTTTGAGGGTGGAATGTTGAGAAAGTAATACATCTCAATACAATATGGTTAAGAAAAACAAAAATTAAACACAATCCCAATTTTTACTTAATGTGGAAGCGTACATTTTGTTTCTCCAAATCAAGAAAAAAAAAAGTATTATACGCAAACTACTTATCTAGCTTTTGTTGATATAATTTCAAGACCCTTATGTGCAGTTAAATCATAGCCTTTGTTGATATAATCTCAAGACCCTTATGTGCAGCTAAATCATTGAATCATTGTGCGCAAACAAACCATGGCAACTCAAAGCATTGGAAACATTTAAAATATTTAACACAAGTTATCATAAAATCTGCTTAATATACTAATGTTTACTCCAAATTAGGAATATTTGGAAGCTTTAACCCAAGTTATCAATAAAACCCGCTTAATATACTAATGTTCACTCCAAATTAGGAATATTTGGAAGCTTTAACCCAAGTTATCTAGAAAATCTATATAAGACATAACCATTTGAAATAACTCACTGGTGGTTTTGTAAGGGTTGCTTTTGTTAAAGTTTAAAGTTAGATGATTACAGGTTGAAATAAGAAAATTAAAATTTTATATTTCGATGCACAAAACAAAAATTAAACAGAATAAATTGCCCCATTGTTTTTGGGTATGTATAACTTTGTGTAACAAAATTTCCTCCAAGAAAGAAAGGGGGAGATAGAGCAGTTAGGCTTATCAAATGAGGCCCGAGGGTGACACCAAGATCGGCTCCTATGCCGCTAGCTATGCCCTTCTTGGTCCCCCTGCCACGGGTGGCGCTTGCTTGCTCTTGTTAAAGTTTGAAGTTAGATTAGGGGTTGATATAAGAAATTAAATTTTATATTTTAATGCACAAAACATAAATTAAACAGAATAGATTGCCCCATTGTTTTTTGGCATTTTACGAAACAAATGTATAACTTTGTGTAACAAAATTTGCTCGAAGAAAAAGGAGGGAGGTAGAGCAGTTAGGCTTAGCAATGAGACCCCAGGGTGACACCGAGTCGGCCCTATGCTGCTAGCTATGCCCTGCGTGTAACAAAATTTGCTCGAAGAAAAATGAGGGAGGTAGAGCAGTTAGGCTTAGCAATGAGACCCCAGGGTGACACCGAGTTGGTCCTATGCTGCTAGCTATGCCCTGCTTGGTCCCCTGGCACAGGTGGCACGTGCCACTTTCATAGCGAGTCATGAGCACAGGGTAAAAAGAGCTAGATCCAGAACTTTAACACTCCATAAGTCATTGTGTTAAAGTGCGTCCTTGAAATACATTTGATGAATGTAATGTACAAAACATAAATCCTAACAAAAGCAGTAGTATAATACAGACTAATGAATAACAAATAGAGATTAATAACACTGCTAACTAAATCTGGTTTGGATCTGCCTTATACTCCAACATTTTGAATCAACTCAACTGTAAGAGAACAAACTGTCAAAAGACATATCTTGAGTGAGAGACAGAGAGAGTTAAAGCTGTAGGTTTAGGATAGACACATACAGTACCAAATAAACCAATCATCAAGAGCGTAAAACCTTGAACAGACAACAATCTAAAACATTGAACAGACAACAATCAATGGGAAGATTAGATCATCAAAAAAGGCTGTAATGCACAAGCAGGTGGCACAAGCTAACTGCCTAACAAAAGTGAGGGATCTTTAAACAAAGATGTTGCTCCAAAAAATCTTAAAGTCAACAAAAGATAATAGCAGTTTAAGGTCATGGCTCATCCGTATAGGGCGCAAGTAAACACAATCTGTCAAAGAGGTCACACCCAGAATTTAGGGCTTTACAGTCCATGACCAAGCCCTTAAAAGCTCATAAACAGTCACGATCTAGTTAGGGTACACCATACACATCGAAGGCCAATTAGGAGAGGACATATACCAGCCCAAAAGAAATCCAAAGCAGTCACAGACTTCAAATAGACTACGCACAGTCAGAGCTAGCATGGAGGGATCTCAAATCCGATTTATCAACCATAAAGAAGTGACGCCCAAACTAATAGCAATCACGGTTTAGCCTTAGGAGTTTCCAACAAGTCACAGCCTTTCTCAAGGAAGTAAACAAAAGTCACCGCTCAGCTTAATGAGATCACAGCCAAGACCCGTTTCCTTGACACAGCCAAGACCCAGCATGAAAGACTCCAAAAGTTACAACTCAACCCTAAGGGGCTCCCTATCAAGGTCACGACCCAACATAAACAACAGCAGCGAGAGTAGGGAAGCGGCAACTTTAGCAGGTTGTGAAAGAGATCGCAGCAGGTAAAACCCACAGCAAAACCCTAGACATCAAGCCAACCTCGCAGTAGTAAACCCTGGAACAATCGCTTGAATGAGATCTACAAAGTTCTCTCTTGTCAAGATACCACACAAAAATGGAGAAGTAAATTTTAATTTATAATCTCGACAAACCTTCCAAAAATACCTTTTAGAAAGGTCTCTTAGGTAACCAATGAGTTTATCATTTAGGACAGAGGCATCACATCATTATCCTAGTCAACTTAACCAAGTTTTACCTGGTTAACTGATCAAAGAGTTTATCTACAAAAATTGCTTTGTCCCATATCAAGAAACTGCCTGGTCCCATATCAAGAATGTTTCTAACTCAACCTGTAGGATCTGTTTGGTTCTCATGAGTCATGACAGAAGAATCTTCCTAGTCCCAAACCAAGAACCCTAGACAACAATTACTCCTCCAGGAAACTGAATCCTCCAGTGACTCCCAACATTATCCTGGTCAACTTGACCAAGATTTACTCGGTTAACTGACCAAGGGTGTACCTACAAAAGTTAAATTATTTACTTGGTTAGATTCACCTAGTTAACTGACAAGAGCGTACCTACAAAAACTGCTTGATCCTAGACCAAAATCTAGCTGGTCACAAACTAAGAAGTTTCTTCCTCAACCTGCAAGCAAGATCTGCTTGGTCCTCATGACCAAGAATCTTGCTAATCCCAACCCAGAAACCCTAGACAACAATGACTCCTCTAGGAACTGGATTCCTCCTGCAACTACCAGAGACGACAATGACGAATGGCTGAAAAGAGGGCTGCCCAAGATGGCAACAATGACCACCTTCCAGGCCAAATTGTCGAATCCATTGACTACTCCTTATTAATTGCATTTAAAAAATGTTATAACAAAAAATCATAAATAATGATGATTTTAATATTTAATTTTATTTATAAAAAATAAAAATATTATTTATAATATTCTTTTATTATTTATTGAATTATCTTAAACAGGTCTAGAAAGTAGTGTTATTTCGACAGAGCTTCTCAAGAGGTTCTACCCCAGGGTGGTGCTGGTGGTATATTACACATGTTGATGGCATTGGATGTTACACCAACAATTTTGTTGATCTGACGGCTCTGAAACTTGTACTCATCAGGGTGGTGTTGGTGGTATATTTCATTTCTCAATTATGTTATGGATAAAATATGTTGATGATCTTGGATGTTGCATCAACAATTTTGTTGATCTGATGGCTATGAAACTTGTACTCATCGTGGCCAAAGGAGATTAAGTTTTTGGTGACTCCTTGGTGGTGAACTGGATGAATTAATAAGAACTCAAAGAAAAGGTTTCAGAAACTTAAAAAGTTTCTAAGTTTCTGGTGAAAAAGAACCTAAAGGAGGTTAAGAAACTTCAACAAGTTTTTGGTGACTCCTTGATGATAAACTAGATAAAGGATAAAGAACCCAAAAAACATAATTCTGGTGTATTAATTCGAAGCGCTAATCAGACTAGCTGTAATGTTTCAGGGTATTCACTCTGGAATACAGAAAAAATCCATATTTATAAAAAAAACACAGTATAGCTAATCAATTGTTCAAGATGAAGCAGGAGATTCACTTGTTTCAATATTTATAGAGAACTTTACCATATTTATAGAGAGACAAAGTATAGCTAATCAATTGTTCAAGATGGATCTTTTGATGGATAAACCAGAGTGTTTCTCTATAAATTGTTCAATATGGACATTTCTAAGAGTGTTTCTCTATAAATATGCGAAAACTGAATCTCTCTTTTTAATCTATAAGCATGGAAAAAGTGAATCCAGAAAATCTTTTATGTAAGATATTATAACCCAACTACAGCAGTGGCAACTCATCTGTTTTTCAAGCGGATCAGCGATGTTGACAGCCTGTCCTTTTTTGTAATGCCTATGTAGGCGAAGAACTGGTTCATTGAAAATAAAAAAGAAAAAGAAAACACTTATTACAGTGTAAATATCACATAAACGAGGCACTTGGACATGCCGAAAAAATCTGTCAGTGTAACTATGACAATAGCCCCATTTGAATATTCATCCGTGGCTCTACATACAAGTTATCATTCAGATGGCATACCCAATTCTACAATAGAAAATAGCAAAACTAATTCGAAATATTCTAAGAGATGGTTCAGGAAAATGATCCTAATAAATACTTTATTCAGTTGAAAAAATCAAACCAGTGATATTTATAGAAACAATTCGGCAGCTTACAATACCTTTTCTAGGACATGTCTGCAAAAAAATTCCCCTGAAACATTGAACAAATGAGCGTGCATTCACTTGGAAGAGGAGTATAAAAATAAAGCGAAAACTAAAGATGAAGATGAATATTCACAATTAAAAACAGTAGAAGGTTTAAAAAATGACAAGTGACAGTCGAGATCCATGGAAACCTTCAAGCCTAAGTAATTATAAATTAAGAATTCAAAAACAACATTATATAAAACTACAAGGAGACGCAAAACCAGAAATCACTAAAACCAACAAAGCATCTAGTATTAACTCCTGCAAAATGACCGGGAGAAATAGCCCAGCTAAGAGGATCAGGCAAGAAATTCCACAGAATGAGAATCACAAAAGAAACATCAGGATTTCCTCTTCCTGTTTGAGTAATTAAACCGACAAGAGAGACTTAAATTATTTCAAATTTGTCACTCACAAGCAAGCATTACGTTATGAAAGCCGTGCTAAACTATAACAAGGAATGCTACAGAACAATTGAACTGAAAACTACATAAATTCAATTTTGAACAAAATTTAAAAACAAATCACTTAAGCACAATTAAAACATAATGTGTGGTTTCTGTCTCAATATAAAAGACCAAAAGCTGCGCAACAAGACAGTATGTTTTTGAACTTTTTACTAACGGAGTTTTCGAGTCTATGCGCTTCAAAGGGAACTAAGAGCCTCAAGTCAAAGACCATCGTGAAGAATTCAGGAATGACAAATTTATATGCCTCTAATAAAAATCAACAATTATTAAAATTAAGAACTTACGGCTTATACAATAGTTATATAAATCGAGAATTTAGAAAATGTTTTTGTTTAAGGATATTTACTGGTAATCCAGGTAAATTCCACCTATCAAAGTGTCTCATAGTAAACATCATCTCAATAGTAAAGCAGCCCAAGGAGACGAAGAGGTGGAGACATATCCGGAGGTAGAGGCATATAATAGTGAAACACGAAAAAGGCCCATAGGGAGAGGCACAAGATAATAAATTACACAACAAGGTAGTATAGTTACAGATCAAATGGATATAATCAGGGGCTGCCATGATCTCTGATCAAAAAACAGATTTACGTATTAGCGCATGAAAGATGCCATTATGTTGCGAATAAAGCGAATCCAAAATTAGTCATCATGGACAAGACATTGGTAGTAGGCAAGGCAAGGTGTTTAGTTGGCAAAAACAGGTTTGTTAATAGGATATCTTGGTTACTTGGTACTTAGTAGATCGACGTAGACATGATTGGTTTATAGGACAAGATGTTTCATACTGGCCCAATGTTCAAGGGCCTTGAGGACAGGATCATCTCATTTCATCCGATTAAAATACAAATAAGCCCGAATGCAAACCCTGTGCGTAATTTGCTAAAGAGGGAACCAGCCTGGGACTTCTGCAAAAATAAATACAAACTAGGGCTTGTAGTAAACTCTTCGAAATAGCATTTTGGAAGTTCTGTAAAAATAAATACAATCCAGGGCTTGTAGTAAACTTACAAAAATATGATTCAATCGTAAAACAGCTTCTCCAATAAGTTACCTGAGCGTAGGACAAAAGCACATCGTAACCGTTTGACAAAAGCAATACCAAACAGCAATGAAATCTTAGCACGACTCTAAAACACATTAAAAACCGGGAGAAATATGTTGTGAATGTGAATGTTATGGCCAATCCCAAGGGATCATGGCAGCAACGCTGCAATAAATACCCAGGGCGATAGAATATAACATTCCTCTGCCCGGAGGCTTCTTCTTACCCTCCCAAGACTATGCTGTCTTCACCGAAGAAGAACAACACTATGTAACAGGTTGAGTAATAGATGCCATCAACGAGCAGAATTTATGTGTGACGTTCACGATGGAATCTACGACATCAAACAATATATTGTTTACAGTCGCCCCAAGCCGTGAGAACGAGGAGCTCTAGCAAGAAGCATCCCATCCCCGTCACTTAATAGTCATATAGATACAGAGAAAACACACCCATATACATCTGCACAAACAAACCCTAGTTCCGGGGCATCGCCGAGGCCTTCAAAGCAAGAAGATATTCGCAGAAACGGCAGTCTCTGGAATGCTTTGTTCTTGCTCTTCTCCTCTCTGTCCTATCCTCTAATTAAGGACTGAACGGTCTAGGGTTACGTTTTCGATTGTTAGGCTTTAGGGTTTTGTGTAACGGTCTATGGTTATGTTTTCGATTGTTAGGCTTTAGGGTTTGCGTAACGGTCTAGGGTTTGTATAACGGTATAGGTTTTAGTTTTCTTAGAGTTTTTGTATTTTATTATATTATTATTGGAATTTGGAAGTTAGGGTGAAGCCTGGAATTTCAAAATCTATTATGCTTGTCAAATGGATATTTGATGACAGTCTTGATATTTTCATGTCCTTCACTATACGTTTGATACAAATTTATGGTTGTCAAATTCGTTTAGATTTTTATATGAAAAAAACATCAAAACTAGCATACATAATAATAAATATGTCAAATGTAATTTTTATTACCAAAGAACTGTTTTTTTTACAATAGCTGTGAAAATTTACCTTATACATAATTAAATGTATCTCAAGAGTTTTCAACCTTGAACATGATGTAGACAAAATCTGGAAACTTTAGTTTTGTTTTATGGTTATGCTCATATTTTACGCAGAGATGTCTCTCAAATACACATGGAACCTTTCATGTGGCACAATGTGAATCTTTAACAAAAATAATGTACTGTAATTTGTATTAATTAAAGAAAATGTATTACAAATTCTACCATTGCTTCCAGTGTTGCTCGAACTTGAACTGCATCTGCTCAATCATCTTGGTAAATCATATTGGATCAACAGGTAGTATTGGGTAAATTGTTCCATGCCTTCTGGACCCAATACCCACTTCAAAGTGACACAAAATGTGTAGTTGTATTAAAAATAGAGTATTGCTGAAATTTAAAGTTGTAAGCCTGTAACACAAAATAAATTTCTAGATTAATTATGCCATAATTTGTGAACTAAAATAATAAATCTATTACTTCAAAATAGAATACTTACTTGTCCATTTTTTATGAAAATGATCACTATTGCTGTAACTTGCAACTTCCACCACGATTAAACATGAAGTGGCCAAAATATGGCAGTGCTCAGATTTTTACAAATTTTCAAAATTCCTGCAAAAAATATTCTTAAATTTAAAAAAAGTTGTAAGAGGCAAATTATATATTTATGTCCTAAATTTAATATAATATATAACAACACAGTGTGCTTAAAACTTTACCTATTTTGTTCAATCTTTTCATAACCAAAGTCCTTCAACTGAATCATTCAAGTGATTGTTCAAAAGTTTCAAAATTCCTTCAAGAAATATTCTTAAGTTAAAAATAAGGTGTAAGAGACAAATGATATATTTATGTCCTAAATTTAATATAATATATAACAACACATTGTGCTTAAAAAATTACCTCTTTTGTTCAATCTTTTCGTAACCAAATTCATTCATCTAAACAAAAATTGATTGTTCAAAATTTTCAAAAATCCTGAAAGAAATATTCTTAAATTAATAAGTTGTAAGAGACAAATGAAATATTTATGCCATAAATTTAATATAATATATAACACAATGTGCTTAAAATATTACCTATTTTGTTCAATATTTTCATAACCAAAATCCTTCAGGCTTCAAGTGTAGTTATGCTTCATTGAAAAGTCAAAAACTCATCCGTAGATATCTTGCTGCATCCAGCCCAAAAACGTTATATAATTGGTTTGAAAATAAACACAGCTCACTTGAGAAGATTAGGAAGACTTCCCAACTCTCGAAGCTCAAGAACTCTTCTTGACTTTGTATCTCTCCATATTTCATACACTGCATTCCGATCAACAATAGATAATTTAGGTCCATTTAAAGATATTATCATCAGCGCATCTAGTGTATCCAATCCTAACCTTGATTTTCGAATGTCCTTAATGATATTTTGCTTAGAAAATCCTCTTTCACAATCCACTGTACTTACAGAAATAGTGAGTACAACTTGCCATAATTTCATTATATGAGGATAATTTGTGTGCCACTGTTTTGTGTTACGAAAGACCTTCCATGCTTCTTTCATTGAGAATCCCTCACAAGAAAGATTTAATGAATCGACAGAAGGGTGCAGCTCTCTTTTGCAGGCTTTAAAATCAAACAAACATACATTTCTCACATCATTTGATATGGTACATTGCAAATGCTGAAATAGTTTAGAAAGCCAACACTCTGAATTTTTCTCGCGACTGCGACGTTCTTTCGGATAATAACAAGGACTGAACAATTTTGCCGCATTAAAAAGATGAAGATTTGGAAATCTTTCATTCAAAGAGTCTATGAGAGACTCAATATAGCCTTCTGTGAGTTGCTGACAAGTCTCTTGTGTGCCTTCTATATGAGGTTTCATAGTTTGCTTCCTATCATTATAATCAATATCCATAGTTGGAATAGAGATATATTGCAACTCATGTCTATCTATGAGTACTCCTTCATCTTTAATTTCAATGTATCCATATTGTGAATCACAAAGAAATTTTGAAAGGTAAGTTGTACCTTTTGCAAATGTTTCTTTTCTCAAAAACCATCTTGACAATGTACTTATAGTTACTTCAAGAGCCAACCCAATAGTTGTAATGTCTACATTTTCTGCTTGAAAAGTCTTGTTTAACTTATTCAATTCACCCAACACATCAGCAAGCATATGCAAACAAAATTGAATGGAATAAATTCGTGTCTTATCATACCATGATGAAGTTTTTTCTTTCATTTTTCCACAATGTTAAGATTGCTGGCATAAGCTTCACAAGCCTTATAATAACTTCTCCCCTTGATAACCATCTCATGGTGTGTATTTGTAGCACATCAAGAACATCGATTTGCATGACATTAAGCAAATCATTAAGTTCATTGCTTCTCTTTGGTGAGTTTTGAATCCATGAATATACTTTGTTTGCAATTTTTTCAACATATAATAATTCAAGTATTTTTTTAGAGGCATCTGTTGCTACTAGAGACTCACGATGAGCTACACAATGAACTGTAATGAGGTTTGGAGTGCCTTTTTTCAAATGTGAAACAAAACCATTTTCATGTCCAATCATTGTTGAAGCCCCGTCTGTAGAAACAGCTATCAAATCTTTATAATGAAGGCCTCTATCATTTATTAATTGATTGACGCTATCATAAATCGTTTTCCCTTTTCCATCCATTACATTTTTCAGCTTCATAAATTGTGAAATGGGTGGCCCAAGACCTTTTGAATCTAAATATGTAGCATAGACAACAAGATGTTGCTTT
>LPNX011169184.1:4723-101378 GCA_001517045.1 Pseudotsuga menziesii | reverse complement strand
CAATATTGGAAGTTTGTCCTTTTTTCCATCCATACATGTCTCCAATTGTGAGTTGGATTTTTCTTTTTCCAGACATTGTAAGTTTTAACCATTAACCACCTATTTACAAAAAATAGACCAAACCAAATAAATTAACTCAAACAAAACCACATAAAAAAAAGTGTGCTTCCAAAAATATATATATATATAAAAAAATAACTTATACAAAACTAATTAAGAATGATAAATTACATTATGAAATATTATAATTTTTTTAGAAAACTAGATCAATCCATTTGAATTTTTATAGCGTAGGATCCATCACCAAAGAGATCTGTTATTCCCTTTCCTAGTTCACTATTTCTGTAATATTTGGAAGTTTCAGAGTTTGACTTGGATCCAGCAGGAAAATAGTTTTACCAGTTGCCCGGGTCAAACTTGGGGTTGACCGAGTTTGACTCAGAATCAAACTCTACTTGCTGATATTTTCCAGAGTATTCCCACTTCAAGTTTTTCCCCATTCATAGTTTGGTAACTTGATTTGGAATATATGTTTCTCTGTCCTGTTAAATTTGCATTCTATGAGCACCTGTTTATCTAAATGAGATGTCTTTTTATTTACTTTTATATATAGTATGTACTGGGTGCATGGTATTTTACATATAGTGCATCTACCAATTTTGCATGTAGATTATAGGATCTGGGCTTTATCTTTATTGATATCCATATTTGCCTTCGGCATAAATGGACATAAATGTGCTATATAACTGTGGACTTGAAATCCCCTAAGAAATTCTGGTTTTTGTGCATTTTCACTTGTTTCAAGAACTGGGAAATGTTCAGTGTTCTCACAGATTGTTTTATTTAGTGTTCTGTTCATAAACTCTTGTTCAAAATCCACGAGCTTTTCGAGTTATCTTTCTTCTTTCTCACCACTGGCGTAAATAATTTCTTGAATATGCTCTTACTGGGGATGAAACTAGAGAGCCACACTGAAGGTGACGAAATAAACGTTGAGGGAGATAAATGTGTTTCAACTTATTGTTTGAGTGGCTTCGGTTTATAAAATCTGTTCTCCTTCGTTCACTTAAGTTTTTATCAGTCAGTCTAGCCGTTTAGCTATCAAATCTGTGAAGTGTTTAAACGTTTAGCAAAATAACTTATTTCTCTTGTGTTTTGGAAGGGTTTAAGGAAGGGTTTTGAATTATTCAACGCTGAAGGGTTTAACTCTAATCAAGTTTGAAGTTTATAAATGGAAATAATGTCATGCTCAACCAAGGTAAGACTGTCTAGAAACTCTTCTTTTATAAAAACATAGCTACAACCTCATTTTCCTGACTGTGCAGAAATGCTTGTGTAGTTCTGAAGAAGTTGCAAAAGTTACTTCAAGAAATTTATCTTGAGGCTCAAACTATTACCTTGAAGTAATTTTAACCTCTTCATTTTCAATCCTTCTTTTAAAATTTCAGCCATTAGCTTTTTTTAGGAGTTTAATCGTCTGATAAAGGTCTTTGTTTCCTATAGGTATGGTAAAAGTATCACCTATAATAAAGTTTTGAGATTTGCATTGATTCATACAATGCCCACATAGGGTTTAACTGCTATTAGAACCAGTTGAAAGAAAAACCACGTGATTGGTCTTTGTAGGGACCTTTTACGAGGAAAGAAACTCGAACCCTCGTCTATCGTATCAAACGAAATCCGAAGGTGAGTTCGCAACTCTATTTAATTAATTGGATGAAATGTTTATTACTAAGTCATATTTATAGTTCTAAAATGACTTTTACAGATTCATGCATTGAGAATGGTAACCAGCTTCATGTACAAGGTTCCTCCAAAAATTTCAAGCAACCAAAAACTGGTAAAATTTCCTATCAAAAACCTACATTGAAATGCTTTTGATTAATTCCTTTTTTAATATTTTCAGGTTTCTAAATATCAATTGTTTTATTTATGTGGGTAAATACTCATCGATGTGGCTTGTCATGGTTTAAACGCTTCATCTAAAAACTCTTTGCTCGATTGATAGAGTATGAAAATCTGCATAGTACGTGGTTCTTTCCTTGAACCGAAGGAAACAAATAATCCTTTTGTCTTCCTACAACTCCTGGAAGTATTTAAGTATTTATTAAGTTAAGTTCATATTTATACTATCGCCTATGGTGTCAATCTTTGACTTCATAATTTAAATATTATAAAATTTGGAATTCATGTCTAAGGTTGGCTGCTTCGTTTATATATTGAGTTTTAAATCCAAATATTGGAAGATTTGACAATCTTTGATAAATATTTCGTCTGTGTGTAATTTAAAAAGGAAAATATTGTGTAATATTGCTACAAAAAATCTGTCTACAAGTTTTATTAACCAATTTCTTGACTCAAACTATGCGCTTGTTTGATTTTTAATACGAAATGTGATATTAAAATCCTTGAAACGCTAAATTGGTTTTGAAAGGATATGATTTACTTTGCTTATGTTAATTGAATGTAGACTGAAAAAGATTGAGTTGAATCACTGTAGAGTTTTGTTTTGAACCATAAGTTATACTATGTAAGTTTTTATTTATAGCTTCAAATCTATTTAAACGTGTTCTTCTACGTTCTATTTTTTTTCGTAAAGGAAACTTATACACTATTTTATCACACCAAACTTTATATTGTACCTATAGTATTTCATCTCCATGCTAGGTCCATGCTAGGTCCACTCTGAGGAGAGTTACAGTGAAAAATGACAACAGATTCAGGGAGCAGGAGTAGGAAAATTGGGAGGGATTGGAATCCGTGGGATATGAAAAAAATGAAATGCTATTTATTTCTGTCTGCTATTGATTCATGTTCGCTATTTCTGTCTACACCCAGTATTTTGTACCATAACAATTACAGTCTTCTTATTTATAGGAAAGCCAGGAACCATTACTGGTGAAATCCCTCGTTGGTCATATTCAAATACATATTAGAGGTATATGGATCAGCTAGAACATTTCCAGGGCCTTTAGGGTGAAACCAACAGCAATAAGAGAACTCCATAGTGACTTTAAATAGCTGAGATTATCTATGTGAAAAATCAATTGTTCTGGGTTGTAGAATCGTATTTATCCAACAGTACAAGCACTACCAATCTCTGCTATCTAACAAGTTGAAATACAAACAAAAGAAACAGGAAATGTATCCTCTGCGGCTCTGTCTATAACAGATATCTGCTATTACAGAACACACAACAACTCTTGCACCGGCCAGAAACTCAAGTTTAGAAACAATTTTTTAAGACCGGTGACCACCCACAGATCTATGCAAGAACTTCCTTCCTATAATCACAAAAACTATATAAATCTTCATAAAAAATCGTAAAAAAAAGAATTTGAGACCAAGCTCTCTGCAACAAACCTGGAACAGGTGAAACCCAATTGAGCCTTTGCGATCCTCTATTGCTTCACTTTTTTGTTACCTTACGAGCATATTGATTTAGTTAAATGGTTCAATAATTGAATGGAATCTTCTGTTGCTGATGGACAGAAGGTGCAGACAGAGGGGATGGATGAAGCCCCCAGTGTGAGGTGCACCGTGTGCCCATTTCCCTACCCTAAAGACAACGCCCTGGTTAGTTATTGCTTGGCCGGATCGGATGATGGCTTACATACAAAGCTGCACACACCCTATATCCCCTTTAAAAACATACCCAGGATAGAAATAATAGAAGGAAGCCCCCCATTTCCCCACCAGACTCTATATTGACGTAGCCTGCTACTTCTGAAACAAGTCGCCATTGCCAATATGAAAAACTTCGGACGTAACTAAGCCTTTTGAAGTTTGAACTCGCCATAAAATATGAAATTAACTGCATATTCAGCAGCGACTTCAAGTCTTCAGCTTCCGGAGGTTTCCCAATGCCCATTGCCCATTAATGCTAGGCAGTGGGAAATTAATTAACGCTGCAAATTGAAATATTTTTTTGGATTCGAATTTCGTAGTAGCTGGTAAGTACTAAGTACCCACGGGCCACACCACAGGCCACTACCCAATTCCCACCAGCTGGTCCCATTGTCCCAGGTTGGCAGGGCCGCCACTGGCCGCTTAAGCCTTAACCTATCCACTCACAGAGGGGCGAGGGGTCAAGGGCCATGCTGCCTCTTCAGACTGCGAGTACCATAAATTTTGACGTGTGATAAATATGAGTGGACGTCAAACTGACGGTTTGAAAATTCTGGAGGACGTCAATGTTGATGTGTTAAAAAAATTTCCACCTGTCAAATACGTGTAAAAATGAAAAAAACGTTATGTGGAACGTCAAATTCCAGGCCTGTAGGGTGCTGTTCTTTATGTTTTTTTTAATTGTACTTTTCTCTACATTTTTAGAAAACAATTTAAAAACAAAAATATTGTCATTTTACTACGGGTGGTATTAGTTCTCATGTATGGAACTAAGGCCAAATGTTAATGTGCCACGTGTACTCTCCTTAAAAGTAACTTTAATGATGACCACGAGAACATACACTTGTTTTCTTGGAGATATTATTTAGGTGGAAAATGTTTTTGGTTTGGCATGAAGTATGATTTAAAACTACTTTCAATTGGTTGCGAGCTCGTTTTCTTGGACATACATCAATAGCTTAATAACCCAAGATATGTAAACATTTACCAACTCTTATGGACCACTAATAGGTTATTTCACATGACCATACATAATGATTCAAATGCATGTAAGGGTCTTAAGATTGTATCAACAAAGGTTGGGCCATTATGTCATGCCCCCAATTAAATAATTTCTAAATAAGTCTATTTGCAAATAATGTTTCGCCAACCTACTAGTTCCCTAGGCTGAGATGGAGACATAAATTTTGTAATAAGGGGCTATGGAACCCAAAAGGACTTTAGTTTACCATATTCACATTTAAATGGGTCACATAAATGATAAATGCTAAGAAAATAAGGTGGCATGGGTTCATGAAGACACTTGGAAGCTTGTGGAGCCTTTGGGTGACTAGATTCTCCGCACACTTGGTATGATATTCATCCAAATTCAAACACGTGGGTAATGTGATGTTATTGGATGGTTATGTGGTGTCAAATATCATATAATGAGCCAAGGAATTCAAATTAGTAAATGAGAGTAATTCCCATGGAAGAGGAAGAGACTAGAAGACAATGTGTGCCACTTGGAAGGAATTCCATGCACTCTATGACAACAAATTGTGAAAGATTCTATGACAAGTATGACAAATTCAGAAATGATTTCTCACATATGACAAATTAGACATGACAGGGCTAAAAGTAGCCACCAAGAGGTCGAATTTGGGAGTTAGAGGCAACCATTCGAATTGGGGAAAGAATTGGAGTATGAAGAGGAAGACAAGTGTCATGAGAGTTACTAAACCACTAAGATGAGTTGGAGGAAGCTCATGGAGGGAAATTCGACCTTAGGAGGCCTCGTGAAATTAATAAAAGGATGTCATGAGGAAGGAGAATATCTTTTGATCATTTTTTAATTGGCCTTTGGCATTTTGGAGAGCTTTTGCTTGCCCATTGCACGATGAGTGTTTACTCTCTCTGCTTGTGAACCAATTTCGAGGGAGTTGGATTCCTTTACAAGTTGGTTGATGGAGAGGCCATTCAGACCTCTCATTGGAGATTAGTGAAGGAGTTTTAGTTGTATTTTGAAGGTCCATACAATCGAATTCTCATCTATCTCCCTATTCTCTCATTCCCCCACACTCTCATGTTGAGGGCGCACTTGTTGGAGTGGTGCTTGTGCTTTGCTGACTATAGTTGATTCCCAATATTTGATATATGATGTATGGATTTGTAATATCATGTCCATATTCTCTGTAGGTAGAAACATCATAAATACATGTATGAAAGGCTTGCATTCTCATGCTCTTAAATAACTAGTTTTCATGGATTTGACTTCAATATTGAAGTAGTTTTATATCATATTTGCATGAGGAACTTTATCTAAGTTTGATGATGTTGGGTAAGCCATATACTATGTAAGAATCTATACTTTCATTCTCTAAATCCAAGAAACTCCTGTGTGAAAATCTTGCATTCTCATGCCATTGTATCACTGGTTTTCATGGATTTTGGCTTCAATATTTAAGTAGTTTTATACCAGATTTGTATGAGGGGTCTTCTATGAGTTGGATGATGTTGTCACAGCCATATATGATGTATTACTCTGTAATTTCATTTCCATATTCTTTTTGGCTCTAAATCCAATAAATTCATGTGTGAAAAGCTTGCATTCACATTCCATTGAATCACTAGTTTCCATGACTTTCGCTTCAATCTTGAAGGAGTCTTGTATTAGATTTTTATGAGGGATGTTCTCTGAGTTTGATGATGTTGTGACCGCCATATATGATGTGTTACTCTGTAATTTCATGTCCTTATTCTATGTGGGTCGAAATCCAAGAAATCCATATGTGAAACTCTTGCAATTCCATGCTACTAATGCACAAGTTTTCATGTATTTGACTCCCATATTGAATGAGTTGTATACAATACTTGTATGAGGGGATTTATATGGTGTTTAATGCTTTCGGGGAAGCAATTTTTATGTTTTATATGGTCTATATATGTCACATCATGATCTAATCATTTAACTCTACCTTTCATATGTCAAAATCGAGCTAGTTATGTAATTTCCCCATAAGCAATTTCACTGAAAGTTATCAAACGAATGTGGAACTATATAACCAATTTTCATAACTAATAAACATGTGTAATGATATTCCATGAGTCTTATAGTAGTCCCCATACTATTCTTACAAATTTGGTAGGTTGGTACATGAGTTGGGAATCCCAGTTGGCCTATACCCCAGGGGGGATTTCATCACAATTTCCTAGTAATTTTGGCCTTTTTGTCATCAACCCCAAACAAGGTTACAAAGGTATAAAGTTAGTTAAAAAGTGTCCATAAAACACCTTGGTATGTTTTAAGGCTCACCGTATCATTTCCTTTCAAATTCTGGACCATTTGGTGAAAGTTGGAACCCTTTAGAGTCATGGCTAGTTTGGCTCAATTTTTTGCCCAATTTGTAATTTTATCCAAAATCCCAAGTAGGGAAATTAAAGTGGTATCAGAGCATGTTCCTTGCACCTGTGCATTAATACCATCCATTGAAGAAAATGTTTCAGACATTTCTTAGCTTCACAATAGACCTTATATTTCCACTTTCCTTCCTCCCTGACCAACGAAAGAAGAAATTACAACCATAGATATCGAAGCATGCTACTATGATTATCGAACTTTGAGATGGGATATATGTGAAAGGTATTATTTCCAAGAATATCTCATCAAGTATGGATTTATGAACAAGAAGGAAAATGTGAACTCATTAAGGAAAAATCAACAATCCACAGGTATGGAGGCGATCAAGGAGTTTCCAAGTTCTGTGGGTGGTGAAGTAGAAAAAGTATTACATCAAGAGGATTGAAAGTCACTCCCAAGTGACTTTGAAAAATACAAGGAAACATCACATGAGAATGAAGAAGATTACCTTGAAATTACTGAATATCATTCCAAGGCACATTATATTATGGACATGGACCAAATGGCATCTACTGATGGATGCTTAATCTGTGAAGGAGTACCTATTGATGGGTACTCACAACTCTATGTTGGTGACATAGAGATCATATTTGAAAATTTTGTTGCAAGACAAATTTATCATGAGCATAAAGATGAATACCTTGTAGCAGCTAATAAGGAACCAAGGTCAACTTCCCCATCACCACTTGAGCTTCAAGAAGATTATCAAATCAAGGAGAAAGAAGAAGAGGAGGTTCACTCCCATGAACCATCCTTCATTGAAGGGTATTTGAAGATGAGTGAAATGAATATCCATGAGGCCCTTAGCATACTCCATAACACTAAAGCATTGGTATCAAATTCTTGTTGGAAATTTTCCTCATTGGAGAATCCATACTTCCTTAAAGACATGGAGAAGATTCAAAGAGCAATGTGCACAATCAAAGGTAATTTCATGTCTATACTTTTAGACAGAAACAATTTGGTTGATCTTAATGAATGGTTACATGAAGCATACTTGAATAATAACGATGATAGTCATAAGTTCAAAACTCAAAATGAGCAACCTTTTAAGAGGTTGCAATATACTTGTTCTTCCTCCTATGTTTCAAATTGTCATATGGTAGATTGCTTGGAGGAATATCATGACATGAGGGATCATGAGAAACATGGAAAAATGCAGGTTCTTGATGTGTTTGAAGATGAGCTTGATGAGATCCAATCACTTGTTGTGGTGGAAGAGGAACTTGAGTTGCATCTTGAAAATGGTTACACACTTTTGGAAGAAGTGCATGATTCCACTACCTTGGAGCAAACCTATGAGGAAAGTTTTGCATTTTTGAGGGAGGTGCATGTTCCTACCCCTATGGATCCTTCACATGATGAAAATTTTGCACTTTCTGATCATTTGGGTGAGTTGGTTCTTTCTCCCACATCCTACACTTCCAAATTTTGTAGCATTCATCCTAATGAAGTATGGGTGAAAGGTTTCTTTTTATGGTGCCACATGAGGAGTATGAAACTCATGTTTCTCCTTTTAATGATGACATTACTAGAGCACATTCTTATTTACACTTGCGGCAGCAACCTTGTTAAGATTTCATATTCTAAGCTAGATATCATTAGTGTTTAATCCAAATTCACAATAGTAACATATGCAGAATCACTGAAAGAAACACAATCGCAAGATAGACATAGTATTTATCCTGGGAAACCCTCAAGGGGAAGAAACCCCAACAAAACTTCCTCTATATAAGATGTATAAGATAAAACCCCAAGACAGATATCCTCCTCCTTGTTGATTTGTCTCTCTCTCATTCGTATGTGCTACTCAAGTGAGTGAGTTTGTGTTGTAATGAGGAACACAACTCCTCCATTTATACATTTTAAGTCACTTGAATTTTACCCTAACAAGTCAGCCCCACTAAACTGACTGGGTTGACTTCACCTAGGAAGACTCAAAACAATATTATATTATATTCATTGGGGTACTAATGATCCGACTTACAATGGAGGCTTTACCTCATGACTCTATGATGACGAATTACAATAGTAACATCCCAATGGAGGAATAATAACATCTCCCTTAGGGTACATCAGTAAAATACATTTAGAATATCCTTTGAAGTTACAATATTTCAACACTCCCCCTTAATGAGAAGGGTATTCTACTAACAACATCATCATCAACTATAGGAGTAACAAGAGAGAGCATCTTTAGCAGTATTGAGGTAATACATTTATACGTCATAGGAAGTTTTCAACAATCATTAGTAGCTGGAACAGTTACTCTTCAACGTCTCCATCTTCTGGAACACACAGTCACTTGATCCTTTTGTAGCAACACTTTGATCTTTTGGTCCTTTGCAACAACACTTTGATCTTCTTGATCCTTTGTAGTAGCACTTCGATCTTCTTGATCCTTTGCAGTAGCATTTTGATCTTCTTGATCCTTTGTAGCAGCACTTCGATCTTCTCAATCCTTTGCAATAGCACTTCGATCTTCTTAATCCTTTGCAGCAACACTTTGATCTTCTTGATCCTTCGCAGCAACACTTCGATCTTCTTGATCCTTTGCAGCTGCACTACATGCAGTACACATGATCTCTTTGTGGGATGATCAATCCCTATCACTTTAGGACATAGGTCCAAGGACGATGCAATCCTCCATCATCCCACTCCCCCTTAATGAGGAGGGTCCATAGTATCGACCAGTTGAATCGTCTACAACTGAATGTAGATCTCGTTCGCATGTGAATGCATGAGATGTTGTCTGTAAGGACTCATTGTAGACCATCCTTAGCCTGTTAGAGCTAGGAACACTACAAGAGAGTGTTATACTATGACATCTACATGTACATGTAGGAATACTCTCCATACAAGAGTATCGTCTGCAACTACAGATCTCAATCACACCTAGATGCAGACCCTCATCGTAGGACATCCTCAGTGTGAAAGCTAATACCACTCCATACGAGTGTTATACTATGACATCCATAAGGATTCATCATAAAGAATCCTTAGCACTAAAGCTAGGACCACTCCTAAGCGAGTGTTGTTCTATGGAATCTACATATAAATGTAGGTACACTCTCCATGCGAGAGTAATGTTTGCAAGGCAAATATTGACTACACCTAAATGCGCCCTATCGCCCATAAGGACTCATTGTAGAGCAGCCTCAGCTTCAAAGCTGAGACTGTTGAGTCTTGAAATAGCCCCTTTTTTACAACGCTAATTATATCTTTTTGCCCCGTCTTTCTTCATTTCCATACACTAGATAGATGTTCCTCAAGTTGAGCATAAACCCTTACAGGTATGATTTATTATTGCTTTATTCTGTTAATGCCTAAGATTGTTATGGTTAGAACTTTATCTTTTGAGTTGCGTTAATATGTATTGATTTGATAAATATAGTTCCAAGCCTTGAGGAACCCAGGTGTAGCAGCCCGCTTAGTATCGAGAAGAAAGGGATATTTGGTACCAGTTGTTACTCCTTAGTCCCAATTCCATACGTTGAATGAAAACAGTGATCGTCTCTCAACGTGGTAATTGCAACAAAATTCAGTTGCAACAGTGCTCCACTACTCAGGACATCGCTGCAACAGACAAAGCATTTACCGTCCAATTGATTTCGTTGATCCATTAACAACCAGAGTAACAATACTCCCTGTATTCCATATCTTCATTCAATTCTATTGACGATTGTAACTGCCTTATTATAACAGGGTAGTCTTAAGTTCGTAGATCTTCATGGATGTCCGATATTAGTGGATTTGAATTGTGTTATTCATGTATATATATGGGAAGGCGATTTGAGCCTGGGGTGGGTTGATTAATATTAGACTGTGTAAGTTGTAACAAAGAGTTGTAACTGTGAATCACCATTTTTAATACAAGGAACAAAAATTTTCATATCTCTGCGTTTTAATTCATGTTAGTTCACAGCACCTCTATTTGAAGGCTCGACCCGCCTTCCCACATGGATCGTCGAGTTAATTAGATGCTTAGTTTATTTATGTTGTGTGGTGTGGATTTACAATAGATGCATTTTATAGTAAGCTACAACAGTGATGATTGATGATGGCATTTTCCTTTGATAGTTAATGATTGCATTCCAATTACCTACAACTGTGTGGTGTGACAGTCAACTATGTAGGATAGTTTCTCTTTATGCAAGGTGTGTAAATTAGCTGTTACAGTCAAGCTTGACTCTAGTTTATTTCTGTTACTTTCCTTTCTTGGAATTTATTGAACTAGTCAGATCATGATTGTGAGTGGTGTGATTATTTACAGTCATTTATAATTTGCATCCTAGATGATTTAAACAGATCTTAGCTGATTCCTGGTAGTTTGATATCTTCATAGTTTCCTTTCTGCAAGAGTAAATCTAGCTTAATTCTTTCTAGATCAGTAATTGTTAGAGTAATGATTGTAGGAAGGTAATTACACTTATGAATTCTTAGATGGGTAAATTAGGTTAGCTTTAGCCATGAGAAGATTTTGACTGACCAGATAGGTAGGACAATTAAGCTTTCATTCATTCAATTAGGTACCTAAGTGTTTATGCATAGATTGTGCTAATTATCTTTGAAACAAAAAGACTTCCCTGGGTTGACAATTCATATTGAGCATTTTATGTGTTAGTTGTAATTTATTAGCATATAGGGTGACTAACATTTTGGCGTCGTTGTCGGGGAAGATAATTGATAGACACAGTAGTAGTTTTATTTATTCATTTTCTTTAGTAGTTTTTTTAAGCTTGCATGATTTTTGGGTTGCATGAATACAAGGAGAACACAATGGGACCCTCCCAGCACTCCGTGAAATACTAACTTGGCAGGTGGTCGAGGTCGTGAGGTAGCCCAGCACTAGGGAGAAGGACGTTCATTGATGATTTAGTGAGCATGGCCAATTCTTCTACTAGATCTCGAAATCAAGGACCATCATCTGTTAGAAGAATCCCTATATCTTCCAGGATGGAGGCATCTGTGTCAAACATGGAGAAGATAGTAGGAGCTACAACACCATTTGGTGTCCCTGAGGAAGGAATTCCAAGAGATAGGGATAGTTTTGTGGGAGCAGGTGGACCAAAGGTGGTTTACCATATTGACAGAAAGGAGGTTACAAAGGAGGAGTGGTTACAGTTTCAGCAGGAGTTGGAAAATTATAGGAAGCGAAGATAGGAGGTGTAAATTTTCCTATAATATTCAACTAGGGGTAAACAATGCATGCAAAATATCAACTGATAACCACACATGAATATCTTTTACATTATGCAGTGGAATATAAAACTAAGAAATAAATCACAACATCACATCACGATATTGACACTATTATTTTGGGTATGGAAACCCCCGGAAAAACCCAATATGTGAAAACCGATGCAGCAGTCAGATTTAGATTTTATTATGAGAAAATATGAAACTTTTACAATCACTGCAAATTCACCCAAACCTGACGAATGCAGTACCCTGCAGAATCACTGGGAAAATCCCAGCTAAACCTCAACACCCTCCTTTGTGAGTGTACGACCCAACTGTACGAAGCTCGATGATCCTGCTGCTCGCTCCTCCGTCTTCTCAACTAAATCCTCTGTCTGAGTTTCTCTCCCTGTCTGTATCCTGTCTCTATCGGAATACAAGTGTGTGTGTTCTCTCCACCAATTGATCTCTCTTTTATAACTTTAGGTAAAGCGAAAACCCTAATTTCACTTTCACTTTAACTAGTGGTAAAGAAAAAACCCTAATTTCACTTTCACTTAAACTAGTGGTTCACTAAAGTTAATTTAGATCACTTTAATATTTTCCAAAGTAAACTTAGGAAAAATAATTAAATACAATTGGCTTCCTAATTTAAGTCTTTTGTATGCAAGAACACATGCATGTAGGAAGACCTTCCTTGTTGTTGCTAGTTTAACACTCCCTCTCAACGAGGAAGGGATTCGGTAGCAACCCCAACTTATCCCTGAACTTCACAAAACTCTGTCTGCAAAGTGCCTTGGTGAAAATGTCTGCCACTTGCTCATCTTTCTGTATGTACTCCAACCGAATGGTTCCCCTCTGAACACAATCTCTCAAGAAGTGGTATCTGTTGTCTATGTGTTTGCTCCAGTCATGGAACACTGGATTCTCAAATAGCCTGAGGCTACTCTGATTGTCATAGTGAACTACTATAGCCTCTAGCTTACACTTGAACAACCTTGCAAGTAACTTTCTCAGTCACATACCCTCACAAGAATCCATGATGGCTGCCATGTACTCAGCCTCTGCCGAGCTCAATGCAACTGACTTCTACTTCCTGCTGAACCAATAGACAACCCCTAATTCAATATTGAAATAGTAGTCTGAAGTACTCTTCCGATCCTATACACATCCTTCCCAGCCAGCATCTATGAAACTTGCTAAATGTACACTCCCCCTGCGCTCATAAACCAATCCATAATCCATTGTACCTCTGATGTAGCGAAGTATGTGCTTCGCAGCTGTCCAATGCACTCTCTGAGGGTCCACCATGAACTTACTCAAAGAGTTGACTGTAAAGCTGATGTCTAGTCAAGTGTTGACCAGATACATAAGCGATCTGATAAGCTGATGATACAAGGTAGGATCAAATCCATCTGATCCTGATGCATCAATCTTCCTCCAGTTGGAAACTAGAGGTATGGCCATAGGCTTGCAGTCCTCCATCTTGAATCTCTTCAGGATCTCTACTACATACTTCCCCTGTTCGATGAAGAAGCATCCATCTCTTTGCCAAACCTCCAAGCCCAAAAAGTAATGCATCAACCCAAGGTCTTTCATCTCAAACTCTATTGCAAGGTTGGACTTACAGTCTCCAACCAGCCTCTTATCTCCTGTAAAAAAGACATCATCCACATATAAGACCAGTATGGGAGGCACCTCACCTGTCAATAAGTACAGGTTGTGGTCAGCCTCACTCCGCTAAAATCCCATCTCCCTTAGATAGTTGTCAATCCTCGAGTACCATGATCAAGGTGCCTACTTGATCCCGTAAAGAGCTCGATGCAGTCTACATACATGCGTCTCCCTATTCCCCACATCAAACCCCTCTGACTGATCAATATACACCTCCTCCTCTATCACTCCGTTGAGGAAGGTAGTCTTGATGTCCATCTGATGGACACACCAACCCATCTCAACTGCTAGTGAGATAATGGTCCGAATGGAAGAATACATGGCAACAGGGGCGAAGGTCTCCTCATAATCAATACCCTCCTTCTGTGAAAACCCCTTTTCCATGAAGATCACCTTGTACTTATCCACGCTTCCGTCTACTGCATGCTTCACCTTGTAGATCCATCTGGATCCCCCCACCTTTTTCCCTTGTGGCCTCGACAAAACCTCCCATACTTGGTTTTTCATAATGGAGTCATACTCCTTAACCATAGCTTCCTGCCACACATCATGTTGTGCAGCCTCCCCAAAGCTGGAAGGTTCAAAGTTAATCAATTCTGTCATCAGTACCATATAACTAAGCCTCTCTGGTGCTACACTCCATCTAAAAGATGTATGTGGAGGATCTACCTGACTGGAATCCTGCATTGTGGATCTAAACCACTCATTCCTTAGCCTAGTGTCAACCTGCTGTGGCTGCTAGATATTCGTCTCCTGCTACAGCTCATTCTTCAAGTCAATGATTGAAGGATCCTATCCACCTAACTCCCTCTGACCATTAGAACATATGCTTTGTGTTTGTACCTGTACCTATACATCTGGCTCCTCCAACTTGACTTCGTGCTAGCTGTTGCTCTACTGGTAAGTCCAGAGATTCTGCAAGGCCCTGTCCTCATCGAACTGGACATCCTTGCTCATAATGATCCTCCTGTGAGTAGGAATGTAAACTCTATAGGCCTTCAAAATCTTGTTGTAACCAACAATAACCCCTTCTCTCTAGAAGGGTCCAAGTTCTTCCTATTGTCAGCATGAACATGACAATAGCAGACACTGCCAAATATGCGAATGTGACTCACACCTGGCCTAGTTCCTATGAATACCTCCTCCGGTGTCTTCCTCCCCAAGGCTGTGTGGGGACACCTATTCTGAATGTATACTGCAGTCCTGTATGCCTCGGCCCAAAGGAATAGTGGTAATCCATGATCAAATAGCATGGCCTTGGATGCTCCAACCATAGTCTTGTTCTTCCGCTCTGCAAATCCATTCTGGTGTGGGGTATGGGGCATAGTGTGCTCCTTCTTGATCCCCTCAGCCGAACAATACTCCATGAACTCATTGGAAGTGTACTCACCCTAGTTTTCTGTCCTCAACACTTGAATCTTCTTTCCTGTTTGGTTCTCCACAAGAGTCTTGAACTCTCGAAACCTCTCAAAGACCTCTGACTTGGCCTTCAGGAAATAGATCCAGGTTTTCCTGGAATAGTTATCAATGAAGGTTACACAGTAACTGTAACCACTTACTGAATGGACACTCATAGGTCCGTATACATTTGAATACACCAAGTCCAAGGGATCCTTAGACTTGTGCTCACTCTGTGAGAAAGGCTTCCTGATGTTCTTCCCCAAAGCACAACCCTTGCAGTGGTTATGATTTTCCTCCTGTACCCGAGGAAATCCAATGACTTCCTATCTCAGATGCTTCAGTGCTCCATGGTGTAAGTATGCCATCCTCCTATGCCATAACTGACCTTGACTATTGCTGCTGCTACTGGCTAGAGCCTTTGCAGGCTCAAAGTGTAATCTGACACTTTCCTGCTCCTTCTGCCAATCACCCAATCCAAGCTCCTATCTGACCCCTTGGGCCTGATATACACTCTATGGTCATGAAACTTCACCTGATATCCCTTGTCCTCCAGAGTGGAGACTGATATAAGGTTCTTGGTCAGTCTTGGAACATATAACACATCAACAAAACTAAGGGGTTTTCCAAACTCCCTCTCAAATGAAACAGTGCCAACTCCCTGCGCCTGATACCGCACATCATCACCCAGCTCAATGTGGATCCCTATTCCACCCTCCTGCAAGTCTTTGAAGAATCTCTTTTGTCTAGTCATGTGACTAGATGCTCCATTGTCAATGTACCATATGTTTCTCCCTGTGGTGCTTGCCATACAAGCTATCAAATAGAACTCCTCATCGAAGTTCCTACTGAACTCATCCACCTCTGTAGATCCAACCATCTGAGTGTTACTCTTTTTCTTCCTATATAGGCATTGGGAGGAAAAGTGTCCCTGCTTGTGGTAGATAAAACACTTGACCTTTGACACGTCAAGGTTCTTCTTACCATCCTTCTTGATCTTTGCCTTCCCCTTGCTCTTCCCTGTAAGGGCTAGAGCCTCCTCATTTACAATCTGTGGGGCATTGCTGGATGAGCCTGATCCTTGACCCAAGTGGGTCTCCTCCTGCACAAAGTCATCCCATAGTCTCTGCCAATCAGGGAGCTTATCCCTAGCCACAACACATTTGAAAGAGGTGTGCCATGGCTTAGAGAAGCCATTGAGGGCTATCTGAACTAGCTCCTCATCCATTGTCTTAGAGCCAACAACTCCAAGCTCGTCCCTGATCTGTGTGAGCCTCATGAGATAAGGCACCACTCCTTCTCCCTTGGTCATCTTGGTGCTGTGCATCCTCTCTTGCAACACCATATTTCGGTTCTCGTTCTTGCTTTGGTATAGACTCTACAAAGCCGTCCACATCTTTGTTGCGGTCTTCTTACCAGAAAGGTGAGGGACTATGTGGTCCTTCACTCCATCCATGATAATCAACATGGCTCTGGAATCAATCTTCTTCCAAGCTACTAAATCTGCCGGATTTGTGGGTGCAACCTTCGTGGAGTCAATGTGTTCCTCTGCATCACTGACATCTAGGATCATTGTGATCCTTTCTTTCCATGTAGGAAAGTTCTGAGCACCCTGAAGTTTATCCTCAACTCTCAACTACATGGCCATAGTGAAGTGTACCTATCAAACCATTGATTTGGAAGTCTAGGTTTGTGTCTTCCTATAGATCTGCCCCTAATCTATCACTACTTCTGCAAATCTCTTAGCTTTAGCTCACCAGAGCTCTGATACCATGTAAATTTTCCTTTAATATTCAACTAGGGCTAAACAATGCATGCAAAATATCAGCTGATAACCACACATGAATATCTTTTACAGTATGTAGCGAAATATAAAATTGAGAAATAAATCACATCACATCATGATATTGACACTATTATTTTGGGTATGGAAACCCTCAGAAAAACCCAAGATGGAAAAACCGGTGCAGCAGTCAGATATAGATTTTATTATGAGAAAATATGGAACTTTTACAATCACTACAAATTCACCCAAACCTGGCGAAGGTAGTACCCGACAGAATCACTAGGAAAATCCCAGCTAAACCTCAACACCCTCTTGTGTGAGTGTACGACCCAATTGTACGAAGCTTGATGATCCTGTTGCTCGCTCCTCCGTTTTCTCAGCTAAATCCTCTGTTTGACTTTCTCTCCCTGTCTATATCCCGTCTCTGNCCAATTGATCTCTCTTTTATAACTTTAGGTAAAGCGAAAACCCTAATTTCACTTTCACTTTAACTAGTGGTAAAGCAAAAACCCTAATTTCACTTTCACTCTAACTAGTGGTTCACTAAAGTTAATTTAGATCACTTTAGTTATTTTCCAAAGTAAACTTAGGAAAAATAATTAAATACAATTGGCTTCCTAATTTAAGTATTCTGCATGTAGGAAGACCTTCCTTGTTGCTGCTAGTTTAACAAGAGGAAGAAGAGGAAAACATGAATAACGAACGTCACCCTGACAATCATGAAGAAGGAGTAGGGGATAACCATCACAATGATGATGAACTCTAGCATGAGGATACTATTGCCACACTTCAGTTCCCCGTTTTGCAATCAACTGGACTGCCCCCATGAAGAACATCTCATTACCAGTATTACCACGCTTTCATGGGAAGGCCACAGAGGATTCAAAATAGTTCCTCTTTGAATTTGACATCCTTTGTCGCAGCTATGATTACACTTCCATTGAACAAAAGCTGAAAATTTTCCCTGCTACTTTAAAGGACAATGCTCTGCGCTGGTTTATGAGCTTGGGTTGTGAGACTGTTATCACTTGGGAACAAATGAAACAAGTGTTCCTTGGAAAATATAAAGAGTACTGTAGGACTAAAGAAAAAAAAAGAAGAATTGTTCAAGATGATGCAGAAAGAGGAAGAGAGTCCGGAGGAATTTGTGGAGAGACTTCTGTACAATGTATAGAGGGCAGGACAAACTGATATGGGAAAGATGTGCTCAAAATTATCTTACTGTGTGGAATCAGAGAAGATTTCCAGGATATGTTGAATTTGTTGGGAAAGGGGGATATCTCAAAAGAACCCTTTGAGGAGATTGTCAAATTATGTTGAAGATATTCAAGAGGATCCTCCAGAACCAACAATCGTGACAAAGGACTGGACCGAGATGTCTTCACTAGAACACAAAAGTCATCTAATGGAGGAGCCTCTCGGGCAGAAATAAGCAACCTTCTTGAAAGTTTTAAGACAAAAATTATGAGCTCCATCTCCTCATTAATGGACGTCCTAAGAGCAAAGCAGAGGCAAGTAGTAGAAGATTTTGGCACTTGGCGTGTTCTTTCCTAGATGCAAGAAGAAGCACCCATTGAGGGAATGTCCACTCGACAAGGTGGAGGTATGTCAAATCTATGAATTGAATCATTATACTAAGGAATGTCCTTCACTACCCTAAGTTAAGGCAGTCCTACAGGAATATACTCTAGATGTGGAGCAAGCTTACTTCATTGCTCAAAAGATGCCTTGGTAGCCTCAGAATCAAGGTACGAATCTAGACCCATTACCTTTTTGGAATAACATGAATACACAATTCCCTTCACATTATTCTAACAATCAATGGCATCCATCTCAAACTTCTATGCAGAATCCTAACTCTTGGTCACCTTGGGCGCAACAATCAAACCAACAAACTTCTTGGTCTCCTGGTTGGAGAAACTCCCATCAAGGAAATTAGTTTCCTCATAACCAACCTCCTCATCAACAGTTTCCTCATCAACAATATCCTCCTCAGCAATACCCTCACCAACAATATCAACAGTCGCAGTTGCAAGTCCAAAATAACATTGCACCAATGAACATGCCACTACGACCATAGATGCCTGCCCAACCTAACTTTAACTCGAATAATAAATTAGTTCACCAATTTGAGACTGCTAACATGCCTGCTTACTCCATTACCCCGGTTCCTTGCAATGACATACACCTACGATCAAGGAGAGTAGTGGAGCCCTTAGTCATTGAAGATGTTCCATCTTCTGTGATTGAAGCAAGAATGAATCAACAACATCCATTTAATACAACAATCCCCATCATTGAGGATGTTGAGAGTCCTACTGAAATACCAATTGAAACACATGAAGAAGCACTTATTGAAACACACCCTACACAACCAACAAGAGAACCACCATATCTTGAACGACTGATCCTACAAAAGATAGTGGAACCACCTTAGTTTAATCTCTTAGGGGTATTAAAGAATTTATATGTCAAAATTCCACTGTTACAAGCCCTTCGCAATGTTCCCATCTATGCCAAAATAGTTAGAGATCTATGTGTAAGAAAACCAGGGAGAAAGCCTAGGGATCCTCCCACCGTCCATGAAATAGGAAAAATCTCTGAATTAATAATGGGAAAAAATCTCTTGGCTAAGTATGATGATCCTGAAAACCCTATTGTTACAATACACATTCAAACACTCAGATACCTAATGTTTTGGTAGATTTAGGTGCATCCATCAATGTTATGACCATCGAAACTGTAAAAAAACTTGGGCTCACCAATCTTCGGTCAACCCCTACTATATTATAACTTGTTGATAGGTCCACAATCAAACTAGAGGGAATCCTGGATGACCTCATCGTCTTAGTTGATTTGTGGGAATACCTTGCGGACTTCTTGGTTTTTCAACTGAAGTCACAGCTAGGGGGACATTCGTTGATCTTGGGAAGACCCTGGTTAGCCACAACAGATGCTTGCATCAACTATCGGTCAGGGTCCATGAATATTTAATATGGGACTGATACAAAAATTCTTACCTTATACCCTCCAGCTCGACCCATCTTAGAAGCTGAAACTCCACTGTGGATGGATTTGGAGGAGGAAGAAGGCGTTCAGTCGTTATTAACGATAGGGAAAGCCTTAACTTTAAGGATGAAACAGAGGATGACACTATTAACAGTTTCATTAGTGAGCCCACATCTGTCAATAAACATGTTTATCAAATTCTGAACAGTACTTTAGGTGAAGAAGAACAAGAAAATCTAACAGAAGAGACCCTAGTGAGTGATGCCAACATAATTCCAGTACCTAAAAACTCGAAAAGCATTCCAGTTGAAATAGAGCCAGGGAAAACATTGAACATTAATCTGAATCTTGCTCCTGATGAGCTGGAACTCCTTGTCACTCCGCTGAAACATCACAAGGGAGCTTTTGCTTGGGAGTACATAGATATGAAGGGCATCCTTTCTAGTATGTGTACCCATCACATTTACATCAAAAGTGACTCCCAACCTGTGTGCTAACTACAATGAAGGATGAACCATAAATTGAGGGATATAGCGAAAGAAGAAACCCAAAAACTCTTGGAAGCATGGTTTATATACCCAATCTTAGACAGTGAGTGGGTTTCTCCACTCGTGATAGTGCCAAAAAATAATGGGAAATGGAGTCTGCGTAGACTATAGGGAGTTGAACAAAGCAACATAGAAATACCATTTTCCCCTACCTTTTATTGATGAGGTACTTGATACCTTCTCTAGGAAGAATTTTTTTTCCTTTCTGGATCAATTCAACGGTTATAATCAAATTCAGATTGCTCCCGAGGACCAAGACAAGACCACCTTCACCTGTCCCTAGGGTACGTTTGCATACAGGCTACTTCCCTTCTGTTTGTGTAATGCACCTGCCACCTTTCAGAGAGTTGTGATTGGGATCTTTTCCGAGATGGTTAACGACAACGTGGAAATTTTTATGGAAGACTTTACCCCATATGGTAGTAGCTTTGAGGAAGCACTGAAAAATTTAGAAAATGTTTTAGTACCCTGTGAACAAACCCATCTATCTTTAAGCACTGAAAAGTACCATATGATGATGAGCGAGGGTGTAGTTCTGGGGCACTTCATCTCTGTTGATGGTATCTAGGTACAACCATCCAAAATTAGGGTAATTGAAAACATACCCACTCCTGGAACACAAAAAGAGGTATGTAGCTTCTTAGGGCATGCTGGTTATTACAGAAGATTTATAGAAAAAATTTCCAAGCTAGCCTCTCCTTTATTCACTCAGTTGATGAAGGATGTACAGTTTGATTGGAATGTTGCATGCCAAACAACGTTCACTGAACTTAAGAAGAGGCTATCCATAGTCCCTATATTATGAGGGCCCAATTGAGCTCTACCTTTCCACATCTCCTTAGATGATTCTGATACTGCCATTGGAGTAGTATAGGGACAACAGGAAGGTCATGCCCCATATGCAATTTATTATATCAGTGAAAAATTGGCCCCTGCTGAACTCAACTACACTGTCACAGAAAAAAAATTCCTAGCCATTGTCTATTCCATCAATAAATTCAGGCACTATATTACTGGATACCCCACTTTTGTGCACACTGACCATTCAACGATTAAGTACTTAATGAACAAACCTGTCACTAATGCTAGAGTAACTAGATGGTTGTTATTGTTATAGGAATTTGACATTACAATTATTGATAGACCTGGGAAGGAAAATGTTGTTGATGACTTTTTATCTCGACTTACTAACAATGGTGACAGTTTACCAGTTGAAGATTCCTTCCCTGATGGACATTTGTTTGCAATTTCAGCTCATTCCCCTTGGTACATAAATGTTGCTAACTATTTGGTTGCAGGCAATCTTCCAACAAATTTGTCAAAGAGAGAAAAAAGAAAAATTATACAACATAGTGCCAGGTACTGTTGGATAGATGGACATCTTTTCTACACAAGTCCTGATCCTGAAATCATAAGATGTATAAGGGAGGATGAAATTTTCAGTATCTTAAAGGCTTGACACGATGAGCCCTTTGGGGGACATTTTGCTGACAAATGAACATGTCATAAGGTATTACAGATGGGCTATTTTTGGCCCACAGTTTTCAGGGATGCAAAGAAATATGTTCTGGATTATGATAGTTGAAAAAGAATGGGCTAACCCAACAGACTATATGAGATGCCTCTTCAACCACGGTTGGAGGTTGAACCTTTTGACAGGTGGGCCCCAGATTTTTTAGGGCCTATCAACCCTCCCTCGAAGCATAAAGTGTATATCCTAGTTTGCATCAATTATATGACCAAATGGGTAGAGGTTGTAGCTTTGGTCAAGGCCAATGATCAAGCTGTAATGGATTTCTTATATGGAGAAATAATCATCTATTTTGGAGTACCCAAGGAGATAGTTACAGATGGAGGACCACAGTTTGTGTCCCACAAATTGGAGGCTTTGTTACATAAATATCACATTCAGCATAGGATAACCTCACCATATCATCCACAATCCAATGACCAAGTGGAAAGTACCAACAAGGTAATTGAGGCCATCCTTACAAAAACAGTCAAAAGCTATCACAGAGACTGGACTGACAGACTTCCAGAGGCATTATGGGCATATCGTACCACATGGCGCAACACTATGGGCTTCTCCCCATACAAATTGGTGTACGGTAAGAACGATGTCTTTCTAATTGAGTTTGAAATAACAACTTTAAAGATAGCCATGTAAGGAAACTTAGGCTTGATAAAAGCTAAGAGGAATAGATTGGATTAGTTAAATGAACTTGATGAGAAGCGCACAGCTGTTGTGCATTAGACAACGTTAATTCAACATCAACGTTCCAAGTGGCATGATCGGTTCATAAAGAAGAAAGTATTATGTGAAGGAGACTGGGCCTTATTGTACAATTCAAGATTTAAGAGGGATTTTAAAGGCAAATTGCGCAAAAGATAGTTGGGACCCTACCAAATAGACAAGGTGTTTGATAATGGCACAGCCCGCCTGATTACTATTGATTAAAATCATTCACCATTATTCGCTAATGGTCACAGGCTGCGACTGTATCATAAGTCAATTTCAAAGGATGCATTCATTCTGCATGTTGCAGCTGATCCAGATTATCAATTAACGCAAGGGAAAGAATTTTTTTTCTCCTGTAAATGTTTAAAGAACATTGCAATTTCCACACAAGAATCTGTACATAAATAAATTGATGTTTTATTTTCTTTTCTTTTACGCTTGATCGGTTTTCTTTTGAAGAATGTGTATAGGAATCTACTTGAGGAGTAACGGTTGCGACTGGGCCAAAACGATTGCAGGAACCCTAACTTATTTTCCTGTTTTGAATAACTCCTTGAAAAAGATGAACATTTCAACAACAACAAATAATCAGCTGAAACTTTGCCTATTTTTCCATTTTTCGCAGCTGTGACTCCGCTAGATTTGTCCTGTTTTCCAACTGTGACTCTGCTAAACTTTGCCTATTTTTCCATTTTTTGCAGTTGTGACTCGGCTAGATTTGTCCTATTTTCTAGCTGCGACTTTGCTAAAATATGCCTATTTTTCCATTTTTTCGGAGCGGTGACTTTGCTAGATTTATCCTATTTTCTAGTTATGACTCCACTAAAATTTGATTTTTTTTCCATTTTTTGTAGCTGTGACTTCGCCAGATTTGTCCTATTATCTAGCTACGACTCCACCAAATTATGCCTATTTTTCCATTTTTTGCAGTTGTGACTTCGCCAGATCTGTCCTATTTTTGGAGTTGCGACTCCTTTAGATTCATTGATAATTTAGCTGCAACTCTGCTATATTTGGCTTACCTTTCCTATTCTTGTAGCTGCAATTTCCCCATATTTGTCCATAAACTAGTTGTGACTCTGCTACACTCTGCCTACTTTTCCTAGTTTCGTAGCTGCGACTGCTCTAGATTTGTCCATAAAACAACTGCGACTCCTTCATATTTCTCCATAAATATCGTCGTTAATAACTCTGCTGGGTTCCAACTCATTTCATAGCTCCAACCATAGCTCTGCCAAGAATGAAAAGACAACTATTGATTTTCCATGGGTGCCAACCAACATGGATGTACTTGCCACTCATTTGGCGGTGGCCAACTCATAACAACACATGCACAATTATGTTTTTTTGAACGTGACAATGAAGTCAAAAAGTTAAGGCTTAGCTCGTATTGTAGAGGTACGAATTATGACCATTTACATGACTAGGCATTAAGTACTAATCAATATGGAAATAATTTTCGTGCTTTGTCTTTAGTCCCCGTGAGCCATTCGTACTCATTTAATTGCCAAGGACAATGTCAGAACTAGCACTTGTGTCTATTACACGATCGCCACCTTTTTTTCCCGATTTGTACCAAATCTTGCCAATCATTCCCTTTTCATAACTGTATTAACTTTCCTAAAATACCCTATCCCGACCTTGGTTGTTCATTGAACGTTCTTGTGCTGTAACTTCCACTTCTAGATAAGTAATTTCCCGATTCACTATCAAAACTACGAAGGAAAAGTGACATGGGTAGACCAGCGCAACATGAACCCGTGAACACAAGGGCCCTGCGTAGGAACACAAAGGTTTTTGCTATTTTTGAAGCGGCTGGATGGAATGAGTATTTTCAACAACTAAATGGTTTTCACACATAAAAAAGTTTATAGTTCATCCTTAATTTGATTGACACCCATTCAGAGGTTAGGGGTGTGCGCATAGATGTCACAGAAGCAATTGTGGCGGAGGTTACAGGTTTTCCTCAAGTAGGAAGGAGTTGTGTCAAAACCCCAAAATTTCATAAAAATTTAAATTTTTTAAGATAACATAAAATGTTGAATACACAGTTTACTAACTGCTAGCGGTTAGTGGAAAATGAAACAGTCTATCAATTAGTATTAATCATTTTTATATTACGATAACTAATACAGCTTTCATTTTCGTAATGTATACAAGATTGACCTGCATTCAGCTTTCTTTTAGTTTTACTAACAAGTTTACTTTTGGCAAGTAGGTGAAATCTATCTTTGAAAACTTGGGCTTACTTAGCATTTATGCTAACGCAGATGGACTGCTGGTTCTTACAGGTTCAACTAGTAATGATCGATCAAGTAGAAGTTTAATTCATAAGTAGCAAGAAGTATATCTGTTGCATGTTAAACTACTAGTAAATAACTGATTATTTACAAGCAAGCTCTTATGAGGTAAAGTAATTTGTCTTCTATAGCTTTTGTTTCTAAGACACTATTCACATTTAGATATAAGATCGTTATCTTTATCATACTTAGTGGAACAAAGATACTTACTGTGAGCTTAGTGCTCATGTTCTTCGTAATACATTTATTTCTATTTTAACATGCTTAAATCTCTAATGTTGTGTTTAATTGTGCTGTTTCTTATTCAAGAAAGTGTTCCTATCAATCTCGATAGTAACAATCTCCAATAGAGTACAAGTTTTTATTTTGTCTTTTCTTACTAGCCCTCGAAGTCATTAACCTAATGTTTGTATGTAAGTAAGTTAAGCACTAAGTTAAAGACTTCAGTACTTAAACTATTGCATTGCTGCTTGTATTATTGTAACTATATACAATATCCCTTAATTCATCTTGTTCCAAGATAACTATTGCTTGCATCCTATAGAAATTTTCTACTTGGAAGTGTCCATGACATTATAATTTGGTTCTTGTAGTTTAGACACATCGTCTTAAGATGGAATACTACTTACCATCACTTTCGTGAGTCCAAGGTAGATATATTATCAGTGTTATTCTAATAATTATAAACCTTGAGCATAGTTTACTTCATGGTAAAATTTACTATTAACAAGTTGTCTTACTTATAATAGTTGTAGTTTATAATAACTATTAAGGTAGAATTTTTCTACTTAGAACTTCTAATCTGAGGTCTACATTAAATGAAACCAATATGACCAAAATTCATATACTATGCTAAGAACAAGCAAACATAAACAATCACAAACTATCTTTGCCAATAATGATATAATATTTTATTATTAATATTGACAAGTTGAGCAAGCAAACTATTATTTGTGTAAGCTTACCCCAAGGTCGAGCCTTGTGATTGTTTAAATGTCATTGTTTAAATACCCTTACTCTTATAGTCAACGACATATATTATAGCTATTTTAAACCATCGGTTTCAATAATATAGTTTTGATTTCAATATAATATGTAAATACTATATCTTCGTTTTTGCAAAGTATACATATCAATTGTTATAAAGAAAAGTTCTAATGCATGGTCGACTTTGGGATTGTATCGATGGCAAGGCTGTTATAATCATACTCTAAGGTCAACGTTAGATATCATTACGCCTTGATACCTCCGATTAGCATGATATAGTTGTACTTAGTGCATATATAAAATTATATTTCATATTCGTTGCATAGTTGTTTATATATATATATGCAATAATAAACAGATTATTGAACATGCAGGTAAACTATAGACTTCGACCCTTGCATGGTTTAAAGATTTGGAGGGCACGTGGTCACATATCATCCATGCAATGGCGACATAAAAAGACTTGGAAACCCTACTCATTTGCCATTTGCCTTCGGGGTTTTTGCTGATCTGCGACTGCTCTGTGTAATTGTATTGGCGGCCATTAGAGGTTACTTCTCTGTCTTTCTTACTCCGTGGCTAGTGTTTATTCTTGCTACAGTTTCCTTCCTCAGTCTGTAGCTTGTACATTGTCGTAGTTGTGCACCTTACTGCGCAAATAGTTATTGTTTGTTGTGTTTTGGCTCTCGGCCTGTCCACAGTTCGGTCCTGTTCTTCTCATAGCCTCTCACGAATTTGTGAGACTTAAGCTCCTTTGTCACTGTTTTTACTTCATGGTTGGTGTAGGGTTTAAAAACTCTAGTGTGTACATGGCTAAACCGGTGACAGCTTCTTCGTTGCTTGATCATTCTTCTACTTACAGGTAAAAAATACAACTTGAATCTTAATATGGGTAAAATCCTTTGTTGATTTATAAACATAGTTAGGGTTTTATTATTTTTAAGGTGAGCCTTTTACTAATGCTCAGTAATGTGCTATGTACAGGAAAACCATGACAGCTCCAAGCTTCGATGGAATAAAAACGATGGTCGGCTTCAGTGGACTCGTGGCCCCAACCGGTAAGCCCTAAGTTCAAAAATGGGTTTTTCCCTATTTGTAAAGAGGGTTGTTGATGGAGATCATATAGGGCTTGGAAGCCTGTTTTGGTTTCTCGCTAGTTAATAGGTTTTTAATATGATAATGCTTTACAGTTTTCACTTGTAAACCCTTGCAGTCATGCTGGGTAATACCGGCATTCGAGCCGTGACATGTATGTAATCTTCTTGACTTGTAAAAAGGGATTACAACCTTACGACTTGATCATACTCTGGTTTTTAAATTAAAAGGGTCTCTCCCGTATTTATAGTTTTTAAGTGACTCTTGTTTTTGATTACTCTGTTTATTATAATTTGACTCGTAAATGCTAATACTGTAAAGTAAGTTTTCTTTTTAACTGTCACTGGAGTACATTTACTGTTAATAATATTTCTTGTAAGTAAATATTATTATTGTAAAGACTGTAGGTCAGTCGTAATGTAAAATTTATATTTTTATACTTACCTGTTTAGAATATAATAGTTAGGGTTTTAATGGAATGAAACCCTTGTATAAATATACTCTTAATTTATTTATTAATTGAGCACTGTTTCCTGTTTGTTTCTATTTCATTATTATAGGAATATTGATGTTTATTAATCTGTTTATGAAGTATAATAAAAGAGTTTACAAATATACTACAAAGTTTTTGAGATAAGACTATGCTTAATCTATCGCATAGATTATAGTCTTTTTGTTTAATTTGTTTACTTAGTTATCAATGTATATGGTTAAATATTTTATAAATTAATTTAGAAGAAGATAAAAGAAAAGTCAGGGTTTCGACCCTCAGGTTATCTTGCACAGTTTACAAGCCTTTTTGTTTAATATAAAATAGTTTCTAAATATTATATTTTAGTTTTATTTCATCTAATGTTTATATTTATACTTGTTTTTACTTACTATTCTGTAGCTTTGAAGTTATTCAGAGCTCTGTAAAGAATAGAACATTAACTCTGTAACTCTGTTTGCTTTTCATAAATAAGGGTTTATATACATAACCCTAATCTAGTTTGTATTAAGTAATAATTTAAAATTTATTAAATAGTTTATAAGATATATTGTATGGTTAATAACTGGTATAAATACTTAATTGTTACCTTCAAATAAACTTTTGTTTGTATCAGTATACTAATACTTTAACTCTAGTGTAGTTTTACTATTTCTTTTCTGCATTTTTTATTTAGTTATACTTGAGAAAACAATAAACACAATTAAATCACAACACTGTTTTGATTCCATAATATTTTAAACATTGAGAGAAAAAATACTCTGTTATCTACAGTTACACAATCCTATCTACCATTTTTATTCTCTTATCTACTTAAAGCAATCTATCTGTGCTAGAGTACGGGTTGGTTTCCAGGTCTGGAAAAACACAGTTTAGAAATATATTTTCATTCTAACACATTATTCTCTAAATCCATTTCATTTCTATAACAATCTAATAAAAATACTAACTCAAACATTTCACAAACTGAACTGTTAACATTCACATAGCAGTTAACTAAGATTTATTTAACTAACAAATTAAAATAAAATAACTTAGAACCTCTTGAGGACAGACGACAACAGCTATAGGAGGTCGTTCCTCCCTACCAATCTCCTAGAGAGCGCTCAAACAATGCTTCCTTATGACCCCCAAGCCTGTTCCTGGTCTTCTTGGCTTAGAACTGGTGGAGAATGCAAACAGTAGAACCCTCTGTCAACTGACTAGTTCAATACCTCAGTAAAACACTCTGCTCTCAGCAATATAATCTTCAACCTAAAAGATGCACTAGATCAATCAACAGTTATCCCCTCAAACACTTTCCAAATTTCCCTTCCATTGAATTTCTCTGAAATACATTCATTCAACCTGAATGATCACTTCTCTAGAATGAGCAGCCTCACCTCTCTTCAATGGGAATTTTTATAAAGATTGCCTAGGTCTTTTGGGTTAGTTTTCATTAATTGAGACACCTGCTCTGATTCCACTTTCTTGGGGAATCATGACCACAAATGTAGGGAAGTTGCCACCTACAACAGTTGGAAGTGGTTTGAGGATGCTGCCACATGTCAGTTTGCTCTCCACCCAGTCTCCTCCACTAATTTGACTAGTAAACACTCTTTTAACAGCTCTCCAAAGCTGTTGTCTCCTCCTTTATTTTTTTATAAATAAAATATTTAGAATTTACAATAAATATCCTTGACCCTACTGAGTCATCAATTACAACTTAGCATAAAATTAAACATTTTGTCCGCAAATAATATTAAATTGTTTTTTTGCAAAATGGAGGTATGTGACATACACACCCCCTTAAATTATAACATCATCCTCGATGTTATTTATTCTTTGTCCTCAGAATTCCCCTGGAACAGAATTGGATATGCATCCCGCATATTTCTTTCCAATTCCCAGGTGGATTCCTCTGGACTAAGGTGCTTCCATTGCACCTTCATTTGATCAATGGTGCAGTTCCGATGTGTGATCTCCCTCCGCCCAAGGATACAGTCCGGTTCCACCAGAAAATCTCCTTCTGGTTCCACCTGCACATCATTCCAGTTAACAACATGAGTAGCATCATGAACATATTTCTTTAATACATAAATGTGAAAAACATTATGAACTCTTAAATTCGGTGCTAATGCTAATTGATAAGCTACTTGTCCAATCATGGACATTATTTCAAATGGACCACAGTAATGAGGTGCAAGTTTTGCACAACTACCCAACCTCAGAGAACTCTTTTTGGGTCTCACCTTGATGAACACATGTTCACCTACCTGAGATTCTTTTGGAGTTCTTTTAAGGTCTGCTTGACTTTTCTGTCGATCTTGCGCAATTTTTAGATTACCTTGTACCTGCTTTACAATTTATTCCATTTCTTTCAATAGTTTAGGACCTAATACTAATCTGTCCACCGGATTACTCCAAGAGATAGGAGTATTACATTTCCTTCCATACAAGATTTCGAAAGGACTAAATCTAGCTGAAGCTTGATAATTATTATTATAAGCAAATTCCACCAGACGTAAATAATCCTCCCATTTACCTGGCTGATCCTTTACATACATTCTTAGTAAATCTTTCAATACTTGGTTTACTCTTTCAGTATGTCCATCAGTTTGAGGATGGAACGAAGTACTAAAATTTAGTGTAGTGTTTAATCCTTTAAACAGAAATTTCCAAAAGTTACCTGTAAATTTAGGGTCTCTATTTGAGATTATAACTTTCGGTATCCCATGCAGTCGGAAAATTTTCTTTAAAAAGATATCAGCTATGTTTACAGCTTTATATGTAGTTTTAACAGGTATAAAGTGGGTTGCTTTACTCAATTTTTCAGCTACTACCATTATAGAATCATTTAAATTCTGATTTTTAGGCAGTCCAGTAATAAAATCAAGACTAATTATCTCCCATTTCCAGCTAGGAATGGGCAATGGCTGGAGTAATCTAGCTTGGTGTTGATGTTTGGTTTTTACCTGCTGACATTCAGAACACCTAGCGATATATTCTGCAAGTTCATTCTTCATGTTTGGCCAAAAATATTATTTTCTTAACATAGTTATAGTCTTTTGATAACCCAGATGGCCTGAGTATGGAGTTTTATAGATTTCATCTAAAATTAATAACTTAACTTTAGGTACATTTGGTACATACATTCTATCTTTATACAATAAAAATCCTTTATCATTCAAGTTGTACCCTTTACTTAAACTTTCTGTTGAATTTTCTTTCGTTTTTGCTTGTAAATTTTGGTAAATTTCATCCTGTTCTATCCCTGCTTTAAGCTATTCTTCCAGATCTGTTGTATAAGTGCTGATAACTGCTGCAAAGTTCAGCCTTGCATTTCTACTTAATGCATCAACAACTTTATTTTCTTTACCTTTAATGTGCTGAATTTTGAAATCATACTCACTTAGAAAAGCTAGCCACCTAGCTTGTCTAGCATTCAGATTAGGCTGATCTAAAAGATATTTTAGTCCTTTATTATCAATCATTAGAATAAAATTTCTTCCAATTAAATGATGACGCCACATCTTTAGACCATGTATAACAACAACTAATTCTAAATCATAAGTTGCATAATTATTTTCATGAATTTTTAATTTCCTAGACTCATAAGCAATAACATGCCCTTCTTGAGTTAATACTCTGCCTAAACCATCATTGCAGGCATCAGTACATACTACAAAATCTTTATTTGGATCAACTATTCTTCAAATAGGTGCATTGGTTAATAAAGTTTTTAACTTTTTAAAACTATCCTCGCATTTCTGGTTCCAATCAAATTTCTTTCCCTTCTTCTGCAAAGAAGTTATCGGATTTGCGATTTTCGAAAACCCTTCAATGAACCGCCGGTAATAACCGGTAATTCCCATGAAGGATCGAACATCAGTTACATATTTAGGAACCAACCAATCTTCAATAGCCTTTATCTTTTCGAGATCCACCGAAATACCTTCCTTAGTCACCTCATGACCTAAGTATTGGATTTCATCCTTAAAGAGATCACATTTATTAAACTTTGCAAAGAGTTGATGATCTCGTAACTCTTGTAAAATAATTTTTAAATGTTCCTTATGTTCTTCTTCAGATTTCGAATAGATTAATATGTCGTCGATAAACATGACCACAAACTTATCCAGATACTTATGCATAACGTTGTTCATTAAACACATAAAGACAACTGGTGTGTTAGTAAGCCCAAATGGCACGGCGACAAACTTGTAATGGCCATATCGAGTCCTAAAAGCTGTTTTAAAGATGTCTTCATCTTTAATCCTAACTTGGTGATATCCAGACCTTAAATCAATTTTTGAAAACATCGTGGCTTCATGTAGTTGATCAAACAGATCATCTATGCGAGGAAACGAGTATCTATTTTTAATAGTCATCTTATTCAACTGACGGTAATCTATGCAAAGTCGCATAGTTCCGTCCTTTTTCTTAATGAAGATGACAGGTGCCCCTTAGGGAGACACACTAGGTCGAATATACTTCTTGTCTATAAGTTCTTTTAATTGCGACTTTAGTTGATTAAGTTCAAGTATGTTCATTCGATAAGGGGCCTTTGATCTGGGTACTGCACCAGGTACCAGCTCAATGGTAAAATCTAGTTCCCTTTTCGGAGGTAGTCCCGGAATTTCTTCCGGAAATACATCTGCATATTCTTTTAAAACTGGTATATCCTCCAATTTTAATTTATCTGTATTATTTAGATTTTCCTCATTAGTTACTTTTATTGCATATGCCTTACAACCTTTCCTAACAGCTCTCTTAAGCTGCAGAGCAAAAATTTGCCTTATGGTTGTTTTTCTAGGGATTCCCTTTACACTTATTGATCTTCCATCATTATTTATACAAGTAAAGGTTTTATCATAACAGTTTAAGATCACCCTATGTTGCTCTAACGAATCCATACCGATTAGTATGCCGTACAAACCAAGAGGTAGTACATTAAGCTTTACAAAAGTTTTGAATTGATCCATAACTACTGCACATTTCTTTACAAAACAAGTTACCTTCCTTTTTGCACCAGTGGCTAACTGAACCAACCAAGAACTTTCAAATTTTTCAACAGGCAGCTTACATTTTTCTACCAATTTAGGTGAATTATAACATAGACTAGCTCCCGGATCAATTAAAATAGCTATAGGGGTTTGGTTAATCTTACCTTGTACGTCCACCATGGAAGTTTGATAGTCTGCTTGTCGGTTCTCCAAGGATGCATTGATTTTGGGCATAGTCCTCACTAAATCTCCAATAGTCATTTCCTCCTGTATGGTATGGATATTACTAACAGTCTTTTTTCGATTAGGATAAACTGAAGCATAATGTGGGCCATTACACTCCCAACACTTTATAGGTTCTTTGCATTCAAAATTATTTGTGTAATTACCATGATTATTAGCAGAATCTTTACCCTTTGGATTGTTCTGATTGCTTGGTGAATTATTCTTATTCCCTTGGAAATTCTTGTTAGGAAAATTTCTGGCCTTATTATTCTTAGAATTCCAATTGGACACAAATTCTTTCTTCTTTTGATCATAATTATTATTATTCTTTTTGGCCTTCCAATTGGCCATGCTCTCCTTTTTCCGGTTTTGTTCATAACATAAATTGGTTTTCTTCATAGCCTCTTCTAGAGTTTTTGGATTGTCATATTCAATCCTATCCTTTATGTGATAAGGTAAGTAGCTGAGGAACCGCTGTACCTTCGGTTTCTCATCTACAAGGTATGGCACATACCTAAGCAGACTTAAAAACTTGCTGTTCAAATCTTTCATAGTCATTGTACCTAATTTAAGCTCATAGAATTCTTTTGCTCTCTCTTCATAGTATTGTTCAGATAAGAATTTATTTTTTAAAGTACCTCTTGAAGGTACTCCAATTTATGTTCTTCTCTTTTATTCCTTTCACTCTCTTTAAATCTTGCCACCATATATCAGCTTTCCCTAAGAGATTATAGATAGCCATTCTAGCTTTTAATTGGTTAGAATAGTTATAAATCTGGAAGTACTTCTTCATCCTAGATAACCAGGATTCCACTTCCTCCCATTTCTCAGTTTCTCCATTAAATGTTGGTGGTTTAATCTTTTTAAACTCCCTAGAAATTAGGCTCATAAGGTTTATATTTTCTCTTTTTAGTATAATGGTTGTCATCACTACTATCACTAGTGGAATGAAAATTACGTTGATCACCAAATACCTCTGAAGATGAGATGCTTTCATTTTTAGTCTGTTTAATCTTTTTATATTTATGTTGGTGACTTATATCTTTTGAATCAACTCTTTTACCCCTTCCCTCAGTTTGAAATCTTTCTATTAGGATCTGATTCAGCTCCTCCTGAGCTCTCATAATCCTTTCATTTTCTTTTTTAACAGATTCCATTTCAGATTTTAAGTCTTTTACTGTTTGTAAAAGTTTAGAGGAATTAGTAGTTATGTCTTCTTGTATAGGGTCTCTTTGTAAGTTTTCTTGTTCAGCAATGGGATTCCTCTTCCGTATATTCCTCCAGTCTTTCCATACATTTTCTTAAGCTCAGAAACAAATTTCTCTGTTGAATAACATTAAAAGAAAACAACATCAGCAAAATAATTTAATACAATGTTTCATATAAGCAAGTTGAGCTTCATCAAGGCCTAGTGTTTGAACCTTGTGCTTTGATACCACATGTCAAAACCCCAAAATTTCATAAAAATTTAAATTTTTTAAGATAACATAAAATGTTGAATACACAGTTTACTAACTGCTAGCGGTTAGCAGAAAATGAAATAATCTATCAATTAGTATTAATCATTTTTATTTTACGATAACTAATACAGCTTTCATTTTTGTAATGTATACAAGATTGACCTACATTCAGCTTTCTTTCAGTTTTACTAACAAGTTTATTTTTAGCAAGTAGGTGAAATCTATCTTTGAAAACTTGGGCTTACTTAGCATTTATGCTAACGCAGATGGACAGCTGGTTCTTACAGGTTCAACAGGTAATGATCTATCAAGTAGAAGTTTAATTCATAAGTAGCAAGAAGTATATCTGTTGCATGTTAAACTACTAGTAAATAACTGATTATTTACAAGCAAGCTCTTATGAGGTAAAGTAATTTGTCTTCTATAGCTTTTGTTTCTAAGACAGTATTCACATTTAGATATAAGATCGTTATCTTTATCATACTTAGTGGAACAAAGATACTTACTGTGAGCTTAGCGCTCATGTTCTTCGTAATACAATTATTTCTATTTTAACATGCTTAAATATCTAATGTTGTGTTTAATTGTGCTATTTCTTATTCAAGAAAGTGTTCCTATCAATCTCGATAGTAACGATCTCCAATAGAGTACAAGTTTCTGTTTTGTCTTTTCTTACTAACCCTCGAAGTGATTAACCTAATGTTTGTATGTAAGTAAGTTAAGCACTAAGTTAAAGACTTCAATACTTAAACTATTGCCTTGCTGCTTGTATTATTGTAACTATATACAATATCCCTTAATTCATGTTGTTCCAAGACAACTATTGCTTGCATCCTATAGAAATATTCTACTTGGAAGTGTCCAAGACATTATAATTTTGGTTCTTGTAGTTTAGACACATCGTCTTCAGATGGAATACTACTTACCATCACTTTCATGAGTCCAAGGTAGATATATTATCAGTGTTATTCTAATAATTATAAACCTTGAGCATAGTTTACTTCATGGTAAAATTTACTATTAACAAGTTGTCTTACTTATAATAGTTGTAGTTTATAATAACTATTAAGGTAGAATTTTTCTACTTATAACTTCTAATATGAGGTCTACATTAAATGAAACCAATATGACCAAGATTCATATACTATGCTAAGAACAAGCAAACATAAACAATCACAAACTATTTTTGCCTATAATGATAGGATCTTTTATTATTAATATTGACAAGTTGAGCATACAAACTATTATTTGTGTAAGCTTACCCCGAGGTCGAGCCTTGTGATTGTTTAAATGTCATTGTTTAAATACCCTTACTCTTATAGTCAACGACATATATTATAGCTATTTTAAACCATCGGTTTCAATAATATAGTTTTAACTTCAATATAATATGTAAATACTATATCTTCGTTTTTACAAAGGATACATATCAATTGTTATAAAGAAAAGTTCTAATGCATGGTCGACTTTGGGATTGTATCGATGGCAAGGTTGTTATAACCATACTCTAAGGTCAATGTTAGATATCATTACTCTCAATTATACAAGCCTTGATACCTCTGATTACCATGATATAGTTGTACTTAGTGCATATATAAAACTATATTTCATATTCGTTGCATAGTTATATATATATGTAATAATAAACTAATTATTGAACACACAGGTGAACTATAGACTTCGACCCTTGCATGGTTTAAAGATTTGGAGGGCACGTGATCACTTATCGTCCATGCAATGGCGACATAAAAAGACTTGGAAACCCTACTCGTTTGTCATTTGCCTCTGGGGTTTTCGTTGATCTGCGGCTGCTCTGTGTAAGTGTCTTGGTGGCCATAGAGGCTACTTCTCTGTCTTGCTTACTCCGTGGCTAGTGTTTATTCTTGCTGCAGTTGCCTTTCTCAATCTTTAGCTTATACATTGTCGTAGTTGTGCACCTTACTGCGCAAATAGTTACTGTTTGTTGTGTTTTGGCTCTTGGCCTATCCACAGTTCGATCCTATTCTTCTCATAGCCTATCATGAATTTGTGAGGCTTAAGCTTCGTTGTCACTATTTTTACTTCATGGTCGGCGTAGGGTTTAAAAACTCCAGTGTGTACATGGCTAAACCAGTGACAACTTCTTCGTTGCTTGATCATTCTTCTACTTACAGGTAAAAAATACAACTTGAATCTTAATATGGGTAAAATCCTTTGTTTATTTATTAACACAGTTAGGGTTTTATTAATTTTAAGGTGAGCCTTTTACTAACGCTTAGTAATGTGCTATGTACTGGAAAACCGTGACAGCTCTAGGCTTCGATGGAATAAAAGCGATGGTCAGTTTCAGTGGACTCGTGGCCCCAACCGGTAAGCCCTAAGTTTAAAAATGGGTTTTGCCCTATTTGTAAAGAGGGTTGTTGATGGAGATCATATAGGGCTTGGAAGCCTGTTTCGGTTTCTCGCTAGTTAATAGGTTTTTAATATGATGATGCTTTATAGTTTTTACTTGTAAACCCTTGCAATCATGCTGGGTAAACCTACCTTTGAGCCGTGACATGTATGTAGTTTTCTTGAATTGTAAATAGGGATTACATCCTTACAGCTTGATCATACTCTGGTTTTTAAATTAAAAGCGTCTCTCCCGTATTTATAGTTTTTAAGCGACTCCTGTTTTCGATTACTCTGTTTATTATAATTTGACTCGTAAATGCTAATATTGTAAAGTAAGTTTTCTTCTTAACTGTCAGTGGAGTACATTTACTGTTAATAATATTTATTGTAAGTAAATATTATTATTGTAAATACTGTAGGTCAATCGTAATGTAAAATTTATATTTTTATACTTTCCTGTTCAGAATATAATAGTTAGGGTTTTAATGGAATGAAACCCTTGTATAAATATACTCTTAATTTATTTATTAATTGAGCACTGTTTCCTGTTTGTTTCTATTTCATTATTACAGGAATATTGATGTTTATTAATCTGTTTATGAAGTATAATAAAAGAGTTTACAAATATACTACAAAGTTTTTGGGATAAGACTATGCTCAATCTATTGCATAGATTATAGTCTTTGTGTTTAATTTGTTTACTTAGTTATCAATGTATATGGTTAAATCTTTTATAAATTAATTTATAAGAAGATAAAAGAAAAGTCAGGGTTTCGACCCTTAGGTTATCTTGCACAGTTTACAAGCCTTTTTGTTTAATATAAAATAGTTTCTAAATGTTATATTTTAGTTTTATTTTATCTAATGTTTATATTTATACTTGTTTTTACTTACTATTCTGTAGCTTTGAAGTTATTCAGATCTCTGTAAAGAATAGAACATTAACTATGTAACTCTGTTTGCTTTTCATAAATAAGGGTTTATATACACAACCCTAATCTAGTTTGTATTAAGTAATAATTTAAAATTTATTAAATAGTTTATAAGATATATTGTATGGTTAATAACTGGTATAAATACTTAATTGTTACCTTCAAATAAACTTTTGTTTGTATCAGTATACTAATACTTAACTCTAGTGTAGTTTTACTATTTCTTTTCTGCATTTTTTATTTAGTTATACTTAAGTAAAAACAACAAACACAATTAAATCACAACACTGTTTTGATTCCATAATATTTTAAGCATTGAAAGAAAAATTACTCTGTTATCTATAGTTACACAATCCTATCAACCATTTTCATTCTCTTATCTACTTAAAGCAATCTATCTGTGCTAGAATACGGCCTGGTTTCCAAGTGTGGAAAAACACAGTTTAGAAATCTATTTTCATTCTAACACATTATTCTCTAAATCCATTTCATTTCTATAACAATCTAATAAAAATACTAACTCAAACATTTCACAAACTGAACTGTTAACATTCACATAGCAGTTAACTAAGATTTATTTAACTAACACAGTAAAATAAAATAACTTAGAACCTGTTGAGGATAGACGACAACAGCTTTAGGAGGTCGTTCCTCCTTACCAATCTCCTGGAGAGCGCTCAAACAACGCCTCAGGACCCCCGCGCTTGTTCCTGGTCTTCTTGGCTTAGAACTGGTGGATAATGCAAACAGTAGAACCCTCTGTCAACTGACTAGTTTAATACCTTAGTAAAACACTCTGCTCTTAGCAATATAATCTTCATCCTAAAAGCTGCACTAGATCAATCAACAGTTATCCCCTCAAACACTTTCCAAATTTCCCTTCCATTGAATTTCTCTGAAGTACATTCATTCAACCTAAATGATCACTTCTCTAGAATGAGCAGCCTCAGCTCTCTTCAATGGAAATTTTTATAGAGATTGCCTAGGTCTTTTGGGTCGATTTTCATTAATTGAGCCACCTGCTCTGATTCCACTTTCTTGGGGAATCATGACCACAAATGTAGGGAAGTTGCCACCTGCAACAGTTGGAAGTGGTTTGAGGATGCTGCCACATGTTAGTTTGCTCTCCACCCAGTCTCCCCCACCAATTTGACCAGTAAACACTCTTTTAACAGCTCTCCTAAGCTGTTGTCTCCTCCTTTATTTTTTTATAAATAAAATATTCAGAATTTACAATAAATATCCTTGACCCCACTGAGTCATCAATTACAACTTAGCATTAAATTTAACATATTGTCCTCAAATAATATTAAATTGTTTTTTGCAAAATTGGGGTATGTGACAAGTTGGTTTGGACAAAAAACCCAGAATGCGACTGTAGTGCAGGATTTTATTGCTGTCGGTGAACATGTTTAGCGAGGAGGCACTGGGATAGCACTAGAATCATTACCTTGTCCTTGGAATCAAGTGGAAATCTTCCCGAAGAAACATATTACCTGTGAAGGTAGGTACCAAACTGTCTACTTCTCTGAATTTCCCTTATTGTCTCATCTACGCCATAGTAATCTACTCAATATGCCATTTTACTTGTTTAAAAACCTTCATTACATGGCGGGGTATGTGAGAACAACCCGACATCTAGTTTCTTCTCTTACCAACCATGGCCTAATTAAATTACTCATCTTAAGGGCATTAGCACAGGAGAACCGAACCTAGGCACCATTTTTTACGTAGCCTGGGATAATTCAGGAACCTGCACAATTGGGGGGTGTTGGAGTAGAAGAGGGGGACAAGGAATGTGCATAGTTGGGGGGTTTTGAAGTTGAAGAGGAGGACCAAAGTCCCTCAAAATCAATTGGGGGGGAGGATGAGACAGTGGCAGACCAAAATAACAATGATCAAGAGGAAGATTTGGAAGACACTGCAACACCATCAAACACTGTAGAGGGAATCGTTATTATGAAGCTTCAACAACAGAAGCTGAGACTGGTGCAACATTAGATGTTGCAACAATGGAAGCTACAATGACATTAGAGGATGTGGAGATATTTAACATTGAATATTCCCCTGAGTTGGGGGGACTATAATTAAAGAATAAATTTTGGTGGTTGAAACAAGGGAAGATGATGGATTGGGAAGTAATCCTTCTATACCAGTTGCAGAATTGGATACCCCTGTGCCAGACCGAAGAAGAAGAAGATCAAAAGAAGAAGGTCAGTCATCATGGTAGGTGAAGAGAAGGAGAACTAGCTCTATTACAATGACAGAAGCGTGTGGGTAAAGTAGGAAAACATTGAAGTAAATATTGAATTTCCCATTCTGACACCCCGATCAACCGCCACTCCACAAGAACCTGCTGCATAAGAACCCCAAATTGAGAGTCTTTTTTATGAGAATGGCTTGCTAAAGGAGGAGGTGCAAATGCTTCGGATTGAATTGGAGAATTGGAAAGAAGCATGTAAGAATCAGGTGGAGAAAATACTAAATACATTGGTGGAGGCTGCACATCACTTGGAGGGTTCACCTCTTATTGAGGGAGGTGAAGGACAGGAAAAAGTGGTGTGTCCAGAATGTGGTGAAATATTTAACTAGGCAGGATATAAATTCACAGTGCAGGAATTTGTTGCACAAGAAAATGCACAGACAAATGAAGGAAGAAAATAAGTACCTACAGTGGAGACAAATGATGAAAATGAGCCAGAATTTGACATAATCCCTGACCTGGAATTAGGAGAAGATAAATAAATGAAATCTCAACCATCAGGGGATAGTGAAGTATTTTTGGATCAGTCTCATTTTTCAGGAGACATTGAAGTAACTCAAGAACAACCTCAGTAGTAGAAAGAAATTGAAAAACAAGAGGCTGTTACATAAGAAACAACATCCTTAAAGCTGCTTGTTGAAACTGTAACTCATATAAAAGATGTTGAGATTGAGACACAAGAAAAAGATGTTGTTACACAAGAACCAACATCTTTAAAAATATTTGTTGAAGATGCAACTCATACTGAAGTTTCCATGGTTGAATTACAAAAGGAGGATGTTGTTACACAAGAACCAGTATCCCCAAAATTATTTGTCGAGAGTGCAACACATACTGATGTTGCTTGGGATGGGATTCATAAGAGGGATGATGTCATAGAAGAACCAACATTCCCAAAATTGTTTGTTGAAGCAGCCACACAGATAGAGGCCGCTACAACACTGATGGAAGAGGAAGTTGTTACACTGCCAATACAAGGTGAGATGGCTGAGACATTTGGTGATAAGGTAGGGATGCAAATTTCTCAAGAAATTGTTAATTTAGATTCTGATGATGAGAAAGATGCAGAGCTCTCACTATTGAAGCTGGAATTGAAGAAGTGGAAAGATCATGTTGACCGATCTCAGGCAGGGATGGTTTCCCTTTGTGAATACAGAAGGATAATCAAAGAATTAAGGGAGAAATGGGTAGAGGATTTAACTTTTTAAAGGTTTCGATGGGAGGAGGTGGAAAAAGAATTGAATGAATTGAAGAAATTTAAATCCATGCAGAAAATAAAAAGATCAAATGTACGCTCTCTCTCGAGAATTGAAATATCCCTCATATTCGGTGTTCCTATATGAACAAATGACTCTGTTTAAATTAAAATCCCTGAAGGAGGGAATACCTTATTAGTTGACACCCTCTGCTCAGTTCTTGGAAACCTTTGTGGAGAGCAGTTTCACTGAACATAATCTGTTGTGTGAACTCTATTTGCATGAGATAGCTTGTCCCATGGACCTTCGCTCTAACCCTGTTCCTTATTTGGGAGATGTTCAGTTGAGAGCCTTTGCCTCTTTTGTTAATAATCATGTACAGTGGGAAGATGCCTTTCATACAATATCTCAAAATGAGTCCAAATCCAATCTGTGGATTTGGAGTGTACCTCAATCTCCTCAGGTTCTCCTTATGTTCCATGGAAGGAGGGTCATATCTCATATGAAGACTCAGCAGTTGATGGAACTGCAAGAAAAGGTTATTTCCACCTATGTTAATCAGATCTCCAAACAACAACATCTTTCCCTGGAATGCAACAAGCACAGGTGGCAAACTTCTTCTTCATATTTAAAGAAAAGGGACACTTATTGTTTTATAAATTTTAAATAGGCTCTCCCTAGGGTGGAAGGATATGTCGATTGCATGAAGAAGTGTGGACCTCACTGGTTGGGACTCAAATACAACTTTCCACTTATATGGTGGCCAACAAAGCCATACATGGATGATTATACACTGACTAAGGTAGAGGAGATGCAAGGCCGTGGATATTGAGCTGCCTGTAATGGATATATGGATGGGGGTGAACTACCTGAAAGTTCCTTCAATTTTTCCTCTCTTCACGAACGAGGTCCAAAGTCAGACTCGGAATAGTGGAAGTTGTTGCATGTGGACATGCAATTGGATAGTTGGGGGGAGATGTTGGGTCCTAAAATAAGCCCTTTTTACCACACTAATTATATCTTTCTACCCTGCCATACTTCATTTCCATACACTAGATAGATGTTTTTCCTCAAGTTGAGCATAAACCCTTATCGGTATGATTTATTATTGCTTTATTCTATTAATGCCTAATATTGTTATGGTTAGAACTCTATCTTTTGAATTATGCTAATATGTATTTATTTGATAAAGATAGTTCCAAGCCTTGACGAACCCAGGTGTAGCAGCCCACTTAGTCTGGAGAAGAAAGAGATATTTGGTACCAGCTGTTACTCCTCAGTCCCAACTCCATACATTGAATGGAAACAATGATCATCTCTACACATGGTAGCTGCAACAGTGCTCTGCTACTCAGGGCATCATTGCAACAGACAAAGCATTTCTCGTCCAATTGATTATGTTGATCCATTAACAACCAGAGTAACAATACTCCCTATATTCCATATCTTCATTCAATTCTATTGACGGTTGTAACTTCCTTATTGTAACAGGGCAGCCTGAAGATCGTAGATCTTCATGGCTGACTGATATTAGTGGATCTTAATTGCGTTATTCATGTATATACAGGAAGGCGATTTGAGCATGGGGTGGGTTGATTAATATTAGACTATGTAAGCTGTAACTGAGAGTTGTAACTGTGAATCACCATTTTTAATACAAGGAACATAATTCTTCATATCTCTACGTTTTAATTCGTGTTAGTTCATGATGTCTCTGTTTGAAGGCTGGGCCCGCCTTCCCATAGATATTGCTGACTTAATTATATGCTTAGTTCATTTATGTTGTGTGGTGTGGATTTACAAGAGATGCATTTTACACTAAGCTACAACAGTGATGATTGATGATGGAATTTTCCTTTGATAGTTAATGGTTGCATTGCAATTAGTTGCAACTGTGTGGTGTGATAGTCGACTGTGTAGGATAGTTTCTCTTTATGCAAGGTGTGCCAATTAGTTGTTACATTCAAGCTCGACTCTAGTTTATTTATGTTACTTTCCTTTCTTGGAATTGATTGAACTAGTCAGATCATGATTGCGAGTGGTGTAATTCTTTACTGTCATTTATAATTTGCATCCTAGATGATTTAAACAGATCTTAGTTGATTCTTGGTAGTTTGATATCTTCATAGTTTCCTTTATGCAAGAGTAAATCTACCTTAATTCTTTCTAGATCAGTAATTGTTAGAGTAATGATTATAGGAAGGTAATTGCACTTCTAAATTCTTAGATGGGTAAATTAGGTTATCTTTAGCTATGAGAAGAGTTTGACTAAGTAGATAGGTAGGACAATTAAGATTTCATTCATTCAATCAACTACTTAAGTGTTTATGCATAGATTGTGCTAATTATCTTTGAAACAAAAAGATTTCCCTGGGTGGAAAATTCATATTGAGCATTCTGTGTGTTAGTTGTAATTGATTAGCATATAGGGTGACCAACAAGGACCACTCCTAAGTGAGCGTTATTCTAAGGTATCCACAAATGAATGTGGGTACTCTCCATGTGAGAGTAACGTTTGCATGGCCATCCTTAGCTAGTAAGGACCACTCTCAGGATCAGAGTGTTATTTCCTGGACTACCATCCTCAATAGAGGATAATATCATCAACAAGTGAATGTCAGACCTTATCAGCATCTTCAGGCACACTTGGCCTCTTTCATACTGGAGCTTCACTGTCATCCTGTCATCAATGATAGTCTTGTCATCACTCCCCCTTTCTAGGGAGGATCCATATCATCAACCTACTCCCCCTTTGTTCGAGGAGGGTTCATATCTTCGACCTGTTCTTTCTTCCTTAGGAGAGTCCATATCTTTGAATTGTTCCTCCTTTTCGAAGAGAGTCCATATATTCATTATTTGTAGTATCATCATTGTTCCTCCTTGCGAGGAAAGTCTTTTCAAACTACACCAAGTTTGTCATGAAAGTATTCAAGTTTTACTCGAGATAGAGGCTTGGTTAGCACATCAACAACTTGCTCATCTGTACTCACATACTGGAGCTTTATAGCTCCATTTTGTACCATATCCCTTATATAAAAGTATTAGATTTCTATGTGCTTTGATTTATCATGGAACATAAGATTCTCTATCATCTTTATGCAACTCTTGTTGTCACAAAGAATCATTGTGGTATCCAACTCCATGTCAAACTGTCCTGACATCATTTTTCAAAGCCATATCGCTTCACAACTAGCGGAGCAAGCTTCTATGTACTCTACTTCAGCTGTACTAAGAGCAACACTGGACTATTTTTTACTAAACCATGAGATCATGGCGGATCCCAGACATTAACATCCACTTGAGGTGCTCTTGTTGTTTGCAGCACTTCATGCCCAATCTGAATTCGTATATCCATATAATATGTAGTCATGATCTCTAGCATAGTATAGTCCAAAATCTATTGTACCCTTAAGGTACCTCATCACATGCTTTACAGCTATCAGGTGAACTCGTTTGACTATGGGTGTTCACAACAAAACATATCTTTTTTCCTTGGAAAAAAAACATAATTTCATTTCATCTTTCGAGAACAAAATTACATTTTGTAGATACACCTCTTGTGTATTCAGAGAAAACCATATAGATACAAATATACCAAAAAAAAGGACGAGTGTTCAGTCCCTGCTAAGACATATGTCCACAATATATCTGCAGAGTTACAACCAAATTCAGCCACATATCTGAGGTAAAAACCCCATAGTTTTCGGTAAAATTCATATATACTAATAATCTGAAAATATAAGTCTAGTAGTGCCAACAACCAAGTGAAAAACAAGATCCAACTTAGCAAAAACCACCACTGATGTAGTAAAAAGAGACCAAAATAAACAGTATCAAATCATCAAAGTATCTAGGCTGTCCAACCCCTTCTATGAAGGGTCTGTGATAATACTCATGTGTTGTACCATCAACCTTTTCCTTAATCGTCCATTAACCCAACGTCAGTAGTAGACCCTCCTTTGAGGCCTTGTCCGCCTCCCTGTTAATCTCCCTGTAGACATGTCTACAAGAAAATGTATCATAAGATTCTAAAACATCTGTAATAGAAGATAAAATGTTGTCAAGTCTCAGATTCCTGCACACTTGAGTCCCCCTGATCCAATTAATCACATTCATCGAGTCACCAAATACACAGAGATTTATGCACCCTTACTCTGCTGCAAAGATGAGAAGAAGTTTCAAGCTAAGCATCTTAGCAAATTGTTACTCCGTTCACTAGGCCCCATCGATAATTCAAAGAAATCCGCCTCCTTAAGGTAGAGAATAACACCACCCCTACAAACATTATCTTGAGAAACTCCATCAAAAAACCCCCAGGGTAACGATTTATCAATTTCCATAGCTAAAATTTCCCTTTGAATTTTCACTCTAACATGCTGAGGGAAAGTAGTAAGAATACCACCAGCGTTATTGGAAATGATCTCTGGAGTGAAACCTTTATCAACAAAGATCCAATCTTTTCGAGCAATCCAAACTCCCCAAATAACCAGCAATGGAAGAGCTACCATAGATTCCAAAGAATCTACTCTTCTCCGGTTTTCCCAAGCTTCCAATATGGTCAACCCCTCCCACCTACAAATAGTGCCAAAAATCCTAGAGCATACCTTCCAAACTTATTTGATATATGGGCACTACAAAAAGAGGTGAAAATATGACTCACCAACATTTTTGCACATGATACACCAACCTGGTCCCTAAAAAATTCTTTTTTGCATATTTTCCCAGCACAGTACCTTGTTCTCTAAAACACACCACATGAAGATCCTGGTTTTGGGTGGACAATGGATCTTCCAAAGGGTCTTCCACCACCAGACCGTAGCCCTATTCACTCCTTCAACACTGAGTTTAATATATCCCACCTTAGGAGTGTATTTCCCACTCTGATCCATGTCCCAAATAAGGACATCATCCCTGTCACAAAGCTTGATATGATCATGATACAAAGCCCCAATATACTATTCCATCTCCCTCATTTCTAGTTCTGGGAGCCCCACATCTCCTGCCCGGACCCAATATTGATCCCACCTATTTACCTACAAAGGTGCTGCAAGTTGGATGAGGGAAAAGATTCCTCTTTATCGCAGTTCCCTTAGCGTTACAGCCTGATGTTTGTGTTGTTGAATACACCCCACCCATGGGTCTTCCCCAACATGAAGAAGCCTTCCATTCCCAAATTGCCATGCAAGATTTGCCTCAATGACATCCATATATTTAACAACTGCTTTCCAGAAAATCGAGCCTCCTGCATGTGATTTCACAGGGTTCTGAAGCCATTCTTCTGCCGATCCAGGCCTAATATATTTCTGTATCATAACCTCAGTCCATAGACTCTCGGTCTTCAAGAGTCTCCATCCCCCTTTGGCCGCCAGGGACTTTGCAAAAATAAAAATGTTTTTAAGACCCCAGCCACCCAAGCCTTTTGGGATTGCTATCCTTTCCCACCGGACTCAAGGAGTAACTTGGGCTTCTCGCTTACCACTCCAAAGGAAACGAAAACAAGTTCTATGTGCCTCTTCCAAAATTCCTTTAGGGATCCAGGCCAGGGAGATCCAATAGACTGGAATGGCCTCTAGTACAACCTTAACCAGTACCAACCTACTAGCTCGAGATAACCATTTATTACTCCACAGCTTCAACCGATTCTCTATCTTGTCCAACAACTAGACCCAATCCTGTTTATGATAGTCGTCAGGTTTCAGATTAAACCCAAGATATTTGAACCCTCCCTCCAAGCTTCCAACACTGAAAGGAAATAAATTCAAGTATTCCTGCTACTCCCCAACACTTAACAAATGTGTGGTCAAAGCAGATTTGCCAACATTAATTTCCATACCAGTAACTATTGTAAATAGATTCAGAATCTCAGAGAGGGTATTTAGCTCTCTAGATGAACCAGAGAAGAGTATTAGCACATCATCCACAAACAATAGATGAGTCAGCAGCAGATCCGACGCAATCTGAATGCCTCTAAAGGTTCCCAATATTTTAACTTCTCTTATGGATCTGCTCAGACCCTCTGCCACCAGCAGGAAAAGAAGGGGAGATAGAGGGAAACCTTGTCTCAGTCCTCTCTCAGCATGAAATAAAGGAGATTCAACACCATTGATCAAAACCGAGAAAGACATAGTAGTGATGCAGTTCATAACCTATCTGATGAAAGCAATATCAAACCCTAGATGAGTTAACAATACAACAATATACATCCAGCTAACCTTGTCATAGGATTTGGCAAGGTCAATTTTCAGAATAACACCCTTAATATTTTTAGTTGTCATACTATGCAGTCCTTCTTAAGCAGCCCCAATGGCCTCATGAATCTGTCTCCCCTCCAGAAAACCAAATTGTTCTTTAGTAATATGTTCGGACAAGACCCCCTTCAAACGTCAAGCAATCACCTTTGTGACCACCTTGTAAACATAATTGCAGAGAGAGATGGGTCTGAAATCATTTAGAGAGTTAGGATTGTCCACCTTCAGAATCAATGCAATGAAAGTAGAATTGAAGCTAACTGAAATCCTCCCAGTGATTATGGAATCCTCCACTACCTTAAGTAGATCACCTCCAATAATTTCAAATAGTTTCAGGAAGAATTCAATCATCCAACCGTCTAGTCCAAGACTTTTGTCCTTCTGAAAGCCTTGAAGAACTGCCTTGAGTTCACCATTTGTGACTTCTACCAACAGAGCCAAGTTATCCTCCTCATCAACAAATCTTGGGAACACTTGTGCAATATGAATAATTTCAACAAGAGATGCCTGAAATGGTGCTTTATAAAGATTCTTGAAGTGTTAGACCCCAGTGGTGGCCATGCCTTTGAATGTGTCATGTTCAGAACCATGTTCATCTAAAGGCTCCACACAGTATTGGCTACCTTCCTCCCTCTGGCATATGCATGAAAGAATTTAGTGTTTTCATCCCACATTCCAGCTAAATCACTCTGCTCTTCAATCTCCATGTTTCTTCCTTTTCCAGCGACCAGGTGATCCTTCTCCCTTCCAACCGAATCAACGTATCCTTATCCATCTAATTCATCATCCCTCCTCCATCCAAATTATAGATCCCCAAGAGCTCATTTTCAATCTATTGCGGTTCCCTATCCTCCCTTTTTTGTTTGTCCATCACCCAAGATTTTATAGATTCCTTTAGATTACGAATATTTGCTGCAAACTGAAAGGCTGCAGAGCTCCTATTCCTAGGGTCAAAAGGAACCCATCCATTGGTGATCAGGGCCCTAAAACTATCATCTTTCAGCCAAGTCTTGTTGAAATTCAAAGGACTTGGAGGTTTGATAGGACCATTCTTGAATTCCAAAAAGATTGGGTAGTGGTCTGAAAGCCCACCTTTCCCCACCCATTGCCTGATAAAGTGATGTCTGTCCACAATCGTTTCTGTAACCATAAAATGATCCAGTCTCTTAGCCACTCTCCCATCCCCACATCTGTTATTTTTCCAAGTGGATGTGAGCTTACAGGGCTCAATATCCAACTAGTTCCTCTCAACCAAATTCCTTGTAAAGAATTTAGTCAACAAATCTGCACATGCGTGAGGTCCCCATACCTCAGCCTGCCCCAAGGAGAAATTCAAATCTCCTCCAATAATCAATAATTCGTCCCTCAAAAGAGTGTTGTTAAATAGTTTATCTCATAACAGGATCCTATTTAGGTAAGGCCGTAAATGTTAACAACATTATAGATATCCACCTGTTCGAGGGCTTTAAAAGTCATCCCTGGAACCGATTCCATACCCCAAACATTCAGGATCTTGATATTCCTGGCATTCCAACCGATGTCCAAACCTCCTAAATGACCCCTAGCATCTAGAGTCTCAAAAAACTAGCCACCAAACCAACTTTCCAACCTAGCTTTAATCTCCTCATTTGCTCCCATAGTTTCTTGAAGCAATAAAATATTAGGGCGGTCTAAGTCAACCACCCTCCTAAGTGTTGATCTTTTCTGGGGACCAGCAAGACACCGACAATTAAAGGACATGATCTTCATCTCCTATTGTTTTTTTGGGCATGCATCGCTCTAAGTTCCCTTTCGATAGAAATTTGTTTTCCTTCCAGTAAATCCTTTCTAGCTCGGGTCTGAGACTTGAAAAAATGGGAAATATGGCCCGTCCCTCTAGCAGTCACAACAGTAGCTTTCCCCAACCCCCCAGAAGGCCCTTTAGATGTACAAGAACAAAGAAAATAACTTGAATCTGTTGATTCAATAGGGGAACAGGGAGAAGTGGGTTCATGCGATATCGGTTCTAGCACCGATACAGAAGGGGGTTCCTTAATACATGCAATAGAGATGGGTGATGGGAGCTCAAAAGGTTGTGAAGACAGCGCCAAATTTTTAATCCTATCCACCTAGTCAAAACCCGAAACATTCAATTGATTTGTAAATAAATTAATGGATGGAGAGAGGGTAAAAGAGGAGGTACTAGGAAGTGGAGCCCCAATCAAAAAAGTATATCCCACTTGTAGGAAAACCTCCGCCACTGGAAGCCCCACAGGAGGGTCTTCCTACACCTCACTAACCACCACATACTTAGTCGCCAGTCCCAAAGGTGAAGACGGTGGAGACGATGGGTCAGTACACCCCCCCTCACCCCCAGACAACGAGCTCCCATTGTTCTTCTGACGTCCATTCAAAGTACGAATTGATAGAGAGCATTTCGTCGTAGGTTACCATACGCATGGAAATGTCTGCATCTAAATGGGACATTTTCATAGTCCAAAACTCGGTGATACGAATATTGTCTCCAATCCATTCTCACGGCACTAGGAAGGGAATTCCTAATGTTGATATTAACAAGAATGTGAGCCATCCTTTTCAATTTCATAACCTTGTAGGATGTATCAGCTTCCAAGAAAGTACCTAACAGGTTCCCAATGTGTACAAAATGCTCCTTGTTGGTTGTGGAGCCTGATCTTCTAGATCCAGAGATATTATCCAGTCGTGTTTGTACCCCAGGTGTATTATACACTCGTTCCCTCTGCTTTGGGGATGTTTGTTGGCCAACAGTTTTGTGGACCCATGGTATTGGGTTAACCATAGTATTTTCCCATGGTATTTTTCCCCTATAAAAGAAAGCATTGTAACATAGCTGTGCATGGAATTATAGCATTGTAAACAATCTATGTGATTGTGTGAGAGAGACCATGGGAGCGTGAAGAGGAAGTACATCGATTTTGTTGCAGGTTGTATCCCTTCATCTTTCTGGACTGTAATAAAAAGGACCAGCAATTTCTTTGTGGACGTAGCCCATCATTTGGGTGAACCATGTTATATCTGTGTCTCTCTGTAATGTGTTCTGCATCTTGTTTAATGATTTAATTATATATCTATTATTTCTTTGTGGTCCTTTTTTATAACACTCCTCACACCAAAAAGGGAGCGGAAGCCTCGGGAGTACTCTGACCCAAATCGACACAAGGTCCACCCTTTCTCTGCTAGCATCGAACAGTGGGTGCCAATGCTTCAAAAGTACCAGTGCATGTTTGAAGGAACAATTTTGATTCAGCATCCAAAGTAAATGTTCCTCATTCTGAAAGTTGAAAGTGAACCATCCTTGCGCGAGTACTTCCACTTCAGGAACCCCTCCAATGTCTTCCATCTAATAGTCCTCTACCCATTTCACAACGGACCGAATAGAAACCATCTTACCCAAGAAACAACCAACCAGTGTAAGTTTGGTCATCTGTTCCATCATCTCCGAGCTGATGTCTTCCCCAACAATATAGTTGATGACCGGATTCAACTTAATCCAGTTTTTATTCCGCTTTTGAACCACTTTGTTGGCAGTTCTATCAGCCTCCTCTCCACTGGTGCCTGAAGAAATATAACCTTTCCTCTACGGGCTTGAGCAGCATCGTTGTTCCTGTGCACCGATAACACTGCCCAAAAACCCTAGATGTTCCTCTAGCTCAACAAAACCCACAACTGGTGAGAGAGAATCGACTCCATCCCTCCATAACCCATTAACAAATGAATCCAAAACAATCTCATCAACAACATGAAAAGAGTCCAATCTCCCACCCGAAACCAAGGGAGATCGTTCCTGTTGCCTTGCTAGTAACCCTGCACCTGAGAAAAATGAGTCTTCAGGAAACTGAAATGACCATGGAGAAGACAACAATAGATCCGATGGGGAAACCCATCTTTGTCAATCGAGAAGGGTTTTGTAGCAGAGAACCCCTCTGTCCACGCCTGCTGAGTGGCAGCCACACCATCTGACACACAACCACTTGTCGGATGCCAAAATATTCCCTCCTCTAGATGCTCAAAGGAGTAATCCATCTATTCTTCCTCAGCCATAGTGCGAGCAGGTAGAGCAGTAAAAACACCCAGGTAAAGAAATTATGACCCAATAATCTATCTGTATTGAGTCATGTCCACTAATTCTGATGACTCATCAGATAACAACTTCAGGTTGGTGTCCATGGGTGTGGCCATGGCTTTACAATCCAACATATCAATTCTTTTCAATATTTGTACCGCATACTTTCCCTGGTTCATAAATTATTCCTTCTGGGCTCTGCCACACTTCCATCCCGATGAAATAATGCATCAATCCAAGATCTTTCATCTCGAATTCTTCAGTTAACTTATTCTTACTTTCTGTGATTTGTTTCCCATTTTCAGTCAGAAATATATCATCAACATATAGTAATAGTATGATAGGTTCATCATCCATAATATTCATGTAAAGGTTAGGATAGAATTTACTTTTGGTAAATCCCAAGCTTGTCAAGAAGTTATATATTCTACCATACCAAGCTCTAGGAGTTTGCTTCAATCCATACAGAGCCTTTTCAACTTACATGCATGAGTCACTTTGTTTTCGACTTCAAATCATTGTGGTTGTTCGATGTAAACCTCTTCCTCAATCATACCATTCAGGAAGGTTGTCTTTACATCCATCTGGTGTAGATCCCACTTCATCATGGAAGCAAGTGCCATGATGGTTCTTATGGAAGTGTACCTTGCTACTGGAGCAAATGTATCTTCATAATCAATCCCCTCTTTCTGATAGAATTCTCTAGCAACAAATCTTGCCTTGTACTTTTCAATACTTCGATAAGCAACATGTTTTATCTTGTAGATCCATTTTGAAGATACCGCACTCTTGTTTTCTAGTTTGGGTACTATATCCCAAACATCATTCTTTATTATTGACTGGTATTCTTCTGTCATTGATTCCACCCACTCTTTCTTTTGTGCAGCTTCCTCATAGTTGGTGGGTTCTTGATATAAAAGGTCACACATCAAAGCTACATAACTGGAGTATGGCTTTGATCTTTTGCTTGTTCTTGTGGAGCCTTCTGGAGCTCCATATATCTTTGCTTCTTGTATGATTTCTCTTACCCAAGTAGGTTTTCTCTTTCGAGATATATCCATAGTAGGGGGTTCCTGAGGTTCTAGCATATCATGATCTTCATATGCTACTATTTTAGGAGAGGGTTAAGCTTCTACCTTTCTGTGAGGTACATCATCTTCTTGTAATTCTTCAAGCTGACACCTTCTAGATTTCTTAAGAGTTGTCTCTTCATCAAATGTTACATCCCTACTAATCTCGATATGATGGAATACTGAAATGTATATCCCAAAGGCTTTAGAGACTTCACTATATCCAACAAATATTTCCTTCTTTCCAGAAGGATCCAACTTGGTTCTCTTCTCTTTCAGAATATGTACATATACTGGACAACCAAATATCTTGAGATGGCTCACTCCAAGTTTCTTTCCTGTATACATTTATTTAGGAGTCTTGAATCTAAGGGTACTATGAGATAATATATTTTGCACATACATGATTGTTCTTCCTGCTTCAGCCCATAGGTGCATGGGGAGGTCTTGGCCATGAATAATTGTTTTCACTACTTCCACAATGGTTCTATTATTTCTTTCCATAACAACATTCTGTTGAGGATTGTAGGGAGTGGTTAGTTCCCTCTTGATTCATGCCTCCTTGCAGAATGCTTCAAATTCTTTTGAAGTATATTATCCACCATTATTTGATCTCAGTGTCTTGATTCTTCTTTCTGAATGGTTCTCTATCAAAGATTTGAATTCCCTTAATTTCCCAAACACTTCACTCTTGTTCTCCAAGAAGTATACCCATGTCTTTCTTGAATAGTCATCAATAAATGTGACATAACATTCATATCCAGTTAAATATGTGGAGGGCATGGGACCACATACATAAGAATGAATTAATTCCAACGTACATTTAGTCTTTGTTTCACTTTTCAAAAAGGGATTCTTAATGTTCTTTCCTCTTGTGAATCCTTTGAAAGTTCCCTCATGACCAATATTTAGATCTGGTAACCTTGTTACCACCTTGCTTACATAGGGTAGTGCTTTGTAGTTGATGTGAGCAAGCCTCCTATGCCATAGTTCACTTGAGCTAGTAGTCTCATGGACAAGGGTTGTCTTTGGATGTCCTTTGAGTTTGTACAGTCCTCCTTCTTCTTCAACAATGACCATAACATCATCATAAATACTTGTCCATCTATGAAAGCAACTCTATATCCTTTCTTATCTAGTGCTGAGATTGAAAGTAGGTTCTTTTTCAAACATGGTACATACAGTACTTCCTTCATCTTCATGGAAGTTCCAGAGTCAAGCTTGTAACTTGATTCACCAATACCTTTGATGGGATATTGATAGTCATCTCCTAATGATACTTTATGAGGAGACCTCTTTTCTTCAAGTCTTGACAAATTTTTCTTCTTCCCTGCCATGTGCTTTGAAGCACCACTATCAATAAGTTGTGTATCTTCTCCAGGTGTTACAGACCTAGAGAGTGCATAGAATAGTGTATATTTTTCTACATCTTCTTCTTTTGTTAGTCTCTTTCGAGGTATTTCTTCTTCTTCCTCATCTTCAGCTATATGAGCATGATATATTTTGTTGTTGTTCTTCTTTGATGATGATGGACACTCTCTGGAAAGGTGTCCTATCTTATGAGAGTTATAGCATTGATACTTTGAGTAATCTTTGTTTACTTTTTTCTTTTGAAACTTCTTCTTTGAAGGTTTATGATTACCCTTCTTGAATTTTGATTGTTTTCTTCCTTTAGTATGGATGGATAGAGCTTGATCATCTTCTTTGAGTAGAGCTTCTCTATTAGCTACTATAGCTTCTTCTTGAATGCAATCTTCCTATACAATGTCAAACTTCATACATTCTTTTCTAGCACACAGAGCTTGTATGAATGAGTCCCAAGGTCTAGTGAGACCATTGAGAGCAGTCATAACTAGTTCATTCTCATCAAGATTGTCTCCAATAGCACTTAGTTGTTCCCTGAACTGGGAGACCCTTGTGAAGTAATATTGATTTGATTCTCCTTTAGTCATCTTAGTGCCCTTTAGTTGAGCTCTCAAATTCATCTTTCTATTGATGTTCCTTCCCTCATACATTCTGGAAAGTGCATCATACATTTTCTTTGGTGTCTTCTTAGATGACACTTGAAGGATCAAGTGATCTCTGATAGAATCAACAATGATCATCATTTCCTTGATTAGGTCTTGCTCATGCTTCTCCTTAGCTTCAACTTTTGTTGGTTCTGCAACTTCATCCTTGATCTACTTCTCAAGGCCATTCTCTTTAAGAATGAGACCAATCCTATACTTCCATGCTAGGAAGTTTTATATGCCTTATAGTTTGTCCTCAAGCTTAGTGCTTGGGGCCATCCTATCCAGGAGTTCACTAAAAATTGAAATTTCTCAAAATGAAAGCCCCACCTTACCAGGAGATGCACTTGTTTGAGGGGAGTTGGTTGGTCCACTTGGTTTCTGGAGATCCCAAATCTGCATCCTTAAAATCTTACTTGCGAGGTTCCAATTTCTGTAGAATTTCTGGTTTTGGTTTTTTGGTTCAGGGCCAAACTAGGGTTTGGCTTTCCTGGAGATTTAACCACCCAAAAAATTCGATCCTGGGCTCAATAGATGCACTCTAGGGAGGCAAAAATTTCTATGCAAGCAGATATTCCAAATTCCAAACTTTGCATAAACCCTAATTTCTTCTGGAGGGAGAGGAGAGAGAGTTTCACCTTGTGAAATTTGTTCTATTCAGGCTATATTTGATACCATGTTAAGGTTTCATATGCTAAGATAGATATCATTATGTTAGGATTATTAATCCTCCCTTGGTCAAATGTCTATTAGATTAATTATTCCCTAACTTAGGAACCTTAAAATTAATTAATTGGGTCCACTAGTACAATTGGGTCCACTTGGCCCAATTGGGACACATGTACCAGTCATTGAAGTGTGGGGAACACTACTATATGTTAACTGCCACTTACAACATGTGCATGCATCAGTTAGGGCACCTCCTAGACCAATCCCTACATTTTAGGAGCCACTGGGAGTCCCGACACCAACCTACTTCAGTCAGTTGGTGTTAGCACTAGTTAGTCTTAGTTATCCCCCAGTTACAATCAGTTACTTCTTAGTTAGTTAGGCTGGCGCTACTAATACATGGATAATGCATGGTTGCATGAGGAGGAGAGCTTTTCCTACCTACCACACTCAGTTGCACTGAGTTAACTAGCTGTTAGTGGTTGTTGGAGTTATTGGTCATCAGGGAGTTGCCTATTTGGACTCCGATATTGATTGGGATACCTTGAGTTAGAGATTCAGTTAGATATAGTCTGATCCACTTGGAAGATTCAAATTCATTACTCATGCATTTGAATTATACCTATGTAAACTATTGTAACACCGGATATTATTATGATGAATATACTGTAAATTCCTGACCAATACTTGTCTGTTTTCTGTGTGGTTTGTTTTGCTTAGTTTGCATGTTCATTCTCCATTCAATTGTTGCAACATTATCAGAACTCTCTAATTGAAGATATATATAACATTCAAATTCTAATATGGTATTAGAGCCTTCTCAGGTAGGTTTCGTGCTTGTTTATCCCCATCAAACATCAGAAGCAGCCAGGTTTCCACAGAAGTCCCCTATGAAAACTTGCTAGCTCTGGATTTATTCAGAGTAGCAGAGAGGGTGTGAAGGACCCTGAAAACATGTTCATTTTGGGAGGAAAATCACTATTCTAACAATTCATATGTTTTAGTGTGTTATTGTAGTGAAATTGATAGGTGCTATGTAGCTTGAGATAAGTATTTGCAGTCTTCCAGCCGGAGCAATTATGAGTTCTCAAACTCCTGAACCATGGATCCTCACAACTTCCAATTACCTTGATTGGAGGATTGATATGCAGCTGGCCTTGTGCAAGCATGGATACCACGTGATCATACATGGATGGGAGGCTGAGCCTCATCAGCCGGTAGAGCGGAACAAATTCCTAAACCATTGTGATGAAGCATTCGGGTACTTATGTACTTATATTTCTAGAGATCTCCTCTTTCATATAGCAAGATTAAGGACTCCAAGAGAAGCATGGGAGAAGCTTGATAGCTTGTTTAACAAACAAGATGAGCTTCGGGGACACATTCTAGAGAATGAGTTGGTATCTTTGCATCCCAGCAGTTTCGAGACTATTAAGCAATTCTTCTCCAAATTCAAGTCTTTAGTAATACAATGCAAACAATGCGGGATAGAGCAGAAGGATGAGTAGAATGTCCTTTCCATACTCATTAAAATAGGCCCCGAGTACTCTATTTATGTCTCTATGTTTCATTCAAATCGGGAAAGATTTCCTGATTGGAAACTTCCTTATTTAGATTCACCGAGTCCTTAATTAAGGAAGAAGACAAATTGATTCAAATGGGATTCATCCAGACTTCCAAAGATCAAGGTCTCTTGGTTACTGACTCTTCCAAAGCCCAAGCAAAGGGGAAATCAAAGAAGAAGGAGCCAAAGGTAGCTGATTCGAAGCCTAAACCAAATTAGAAAGCTTCTGAAGGGGCCTCCAGCTATAAGAAGAAGAAATTTGAAAAGAAATTATGTCCTTACTATGAAAAGGGATACCATCTTGAAGAACATTTTATGAGGAATCTACTTGATGAGATGTCCGCTCTTCTCAAGAAGCACAACGTTGCTCCTCCAAGAGCAAAGAATCCTGATGAAGAAGTGACAGACAGAAGATGCCGAAAGGTGTCATGCTTTGAAAGCAACTCTCTCTCCATCCTCAGCATACATTACAGATTCTGGAGCCTCCAACCACATGGTTACCTCCAAAGAATCCTTCTCTACTCTTTCACTATCAAAGGGGCCTAATATTCACATGGGAGATGATTCCCAGATTCTAGCAGAAGGAAGGGTTTCAGTTAGAGCAAAGCATGGTGAGTTCAAGAATGTCTTAGATGTGACCTCCCTTGCTGCTAACCTATTATCTGTTTACCATATGACTCATACAGGCTCTCCCAAGAGGGTCACATTTGATTCAGACTCAGTTGAGATTACAGAAAAATCCACTGGAAATCTTGTAGCGAAAGGTATTGCAAATCACTATACCAAAGATTATGAGTTTTCACATTTCTTACCTATTTCTCCTCCTACAGCTTTATTCTCTCATGCTAACAACACCAACAAGATTTAGCATGAGATATTTGGCCATCTCAATTTCAAATATCTGAAGCAACTCCACAATGATAACATGGTTAAAGGTTTTCCGTCCATCCAAACTTTCGATGGAGTATGTGTTGAGTGCTTGGTAGGTAAGCATCCAGAAAATAAGTATGATGTTGGGAAGGCTCATAGAGTTGTCTCTACACTTTATTTGATACATAGTGATGTAGCTGGACCTATGCCCACCAAATCCATTAATAGTTGCAGGCATTTTCTGACCTTTATTGATGATTGTTCTAGGTACCGTTGGATCTACTTCATGAAACTAAAATCACAAGTTTTTGAGAATTTTAAAAGTTTTAAAGCTATGGTTGAGAAAAATTTCAATAAGAAGATCAAATCAATAATATCTAATGGAAGAGGAGAATATGTCAAAATAGATTTCCAGAATTTTTGTGAATCAGAGGGGATTCGAATGGAACACTCAATTTCATACACACCACAACAAAATGGTATGGCTGAGAGGAAGAACAAATCACTGAAAGATATGGAAACATGCCTTCTCCATGCCAAGCATCTACCTCCTTCTCTTTGGGCTGAAGCAATAAATTGTGCTTCATATTCGCAGAATAGGGTGCCCCACAAGTCAGTGGTTGGGATCACACCATTCGAAGCACTGCATGGGTATAAGCCCAATGTCTCTCATCTGAGAGTTTTTTGTTCCAAAGCTTGGGCTAGGATACCGCTTGACAAGAGGAAGGCCTTCCAAGCCCAACGTAGCGAATGCATGCTGCTGGGATATGCAGAAGATGCAAAAACTTACAAACTGATAGAGGTTGCTACCAGAAGATGCTTCATTGAAAGAAGTGTCCAGTATGAAGAAGATCAACTGCATGATACTCCTCCAGCAGCATAGGAATGTATAACTATTTCTCCAACTTTTTTTGATGATGATGATGTGCTACAAGTTTCAGATTTAGATGAAGAAGATCGCATACAACATGATCCTATTATTGAGACTGAATCTCAAGAGATTCTAGATCCAGATCCAGTACTCATTCCTAATTAGAAGCCTAAACCTAGATGGGCTCAAAAGCTTCTTGATGTAGCTAAAAGTGGTGCTGGAGTTCCAGAAGACAAAAGAAGAACTAGGTCCCAGTATCAGAATGAGCATGCTGTACTATCCCTCACAGATTCACTCTTTATAGAATGGTGCAACAAAGTTCTAGGTCGATGCTACTTGATGATGGCAAATGATCAGCTACATGGCCTACAGAAGCAGAGATTTGATCATTCCCTACCTTCACCATCCAATAGAAACAAACAGAATCATCAGTTCATAAGTACATTGAGAGGTCCACTGGTGGACCATGCTGCTACATAGAGCTGCAATTTTGCAGCAGTGTTTTTCTCAAGTTATTTTTATAAGGAGGAAGCTTCTTTCTTCTAAAGATAGCTTGCAGATTGCTATTTTCCTGCTATTTTTTTAAGGGGGTTTTTCCCATGAGGTTTTCCCCTGTTTCCTCAGTTGTAGTAAGCAACATTTTTTATTATCTTCTATATTTTATTTGGGTGACCTATGGTCTTGTTACCAGGGCCCATAGTTGTCCAAGTTAGGATTCAGGGGGGGTGTTAGGATTATTAATCCTCCCTTGGTCAAATTTTTATTAGATTATTTATTTCCTAACTTAGCAACCCTAAAATTAATTAATTGGGTCCACTAGTACAATTCGGTCCACTTGGCCCAATTGGGACACATGTACCAGTAATTAAAGTGCGGGGAACACTAATAGAGGTTAATTTCCACTTGCTGTATGTGCATGCATCAGTTAGGGAACTTCTTAGACCAATCCCTACATTTTAGGAGACACTAGGAGTCCCGACACCAACCTACTTCAGTCAGTTGGTGTTAGCACTAGTTAGTCTTAGTTAGCCCCCAGTTACAATCAGTTACTTCTCAGTTAGTTAGGATAGCGCTACCAACGCATGGATAATGCATGGTTGCATGGGAAGGAATGCTTTTCCTACCTACCACACTCAGCTGCACCGAGTTAACTAGCTGCCAATGGTTGTTGGAGTTATTGGTCACCAGAGAGTTGTCTATTTGGACTTCGATATCGATTGGGAGACCTTGAGTTAGAGATTCAGTTAGATACAGTCTTATCCACTTGGAGGATTCAAATTCATTACTCATGCATTCAAATTATACCTATGTAAACTATTGTAACACCGAATATTACTATGATGAATATACTGTAAATTCCCGAGCAATACTTGTCTGTTTCCTGTGTGGTTTGTTTTGCTTAGTTTGTATGTTCATTCTCCATTCAATTGCTACAACATTACCAGAACTCCTTGCTTGAAGATCTAAATGGCATTCAAATTCTAATACATTAGTGTTTAATCCAAATTCACAACAATAGCATATGCATAATTACTGAAAGAAACACAATCACAAGATAGACATAGTATTTATCCTGGGAAACCCTCAAGGGGAAGAAAACCCAACAAAACTTCCTATGCATAATATGTATAAGATAAAACCCCAAAACAGGTATTCTCCTCCTTGATGATCTCTCTCTCTCTCTCTCTCTCTCTCTCTCTCTCTCTCTCTCTCTCTCTCCTATGCGCTAATCAAGTGACCGAGTCTCTGTTGTAATGAGGAACATGACTCCTCTATTAATACACTTTAAGTCACTTGACTTTTACCCTAACAAGTCAGCCCCACTAAACTGTTTGGGTTGACTTCACCTAGGAAGACTCAAAACAATATTATATTATATTCATTGGGGTACTATTGAACCGACTTACAATGGAGGATTTACCTCATGACTCTATGATGACCAATTACAATAGAACATCCCAACGGAGGAATAATTACATCTCCCTTGAGGTACAAAAGTAAAATACATTTAGAATATCCTTTGAAGTTACAATATTTCAACAAACCTTTGTTTCATCATGATGATATACATATTTATGGGTGCATTTATGAGACGTCTTTGAGCCACTTGAAGTCTTCATGTTTTCTTTGCTCCTTATTTGGTTTAGATTTGGGTGGAGGTTCTTCATTCACTTCTTGGATGAAAGAAAACATGGCTGATTATCTTGATGCACATTATATTTTTTTGAGCAGCATTATGAGACATGGGATCCTCACCTATGTCATTGGGCAAGATTCGATATAATACTTGATGCTTGTGTGTACGGGCCACATGATGATCTACTTACTTATATGTACAAGCACTTTCATGATTATTTGATGAGGTACCTTCTTGATGTACATTTGTATGATGTTGTTATGTACTTTCATGGTCTATATTTTGTACTCATGATGTTTGGAAGGGTGAAATACAAGAAATTGTATCTTGGAATTGCTTGGTTTCATCTCACTTGGAGTAGCAGTTCGATTGTTGGTTTGACAAAGCAAACCAATCTTCAGTTGTTTGAGTTCATCTTTACAGAGCAGTGTTCCAGTTTCCTATGTGGGAAACCTTTTGAGAGATGGATTCAATTTTCACATGCTTGGTGTTCATGGCATTTCATCATAGACATTTCACACTATGCATGTATCAAGATCATATGGGACCCTGGGATAATTTTTGGTCTCATTGGTTTCAATTGTGGGGGCAACAAGCAACATTGGAGATTTAGTCACCACTTGAGAATATGATTGTAATCAGAGTAGTGCAGCAACAAGCATGGTGGTTCCTCTCTGAAATTTTCTTGGAATATTAAGAAACTCAAAGTTTGGTAACTCAGTGCCAACTTCAAAGAATTATATAGAAGCAAAAAGGGGTGAAAGTTCAGAAAATGTTTCCAAAATATGGAGGTAAAAATTATTTGTGCAAATTTGTTTTTTTATGCATTTGATTAATCCTTTTGGTTTTAGTGGTGATGTTACGGGACATATAAATATGCACAATCCACATATATTTACTTTGGGGAACACAAAATTGTTGTACATTAGTGCCACTATTCAAATTGCAGCTAAAAACAAATTAATGAGAAGAACCATAAGAGAGCACTTGGTGCAAAGGAAGGAGTACCAAATGAGGCTGTCACTTGGGAATATGAACAAATTTTGAACCATGAAAAATTGACATTGATCGAGGACAAGAAATATTGAGTGGGGAGGACTATCATGTCCCTAATTAAATAATTTCCCAATAATACTATTTGCAAATAATGTTTCACCAACCTACTAGATCCCTAGGTTGAGATGGAGACATAAATTTTGTAATAAGGGGCTATGGACCCAAAAGGAATTTAGTTTACCATATTCACATTTAAATGGGTCACATAAATGATAAATTCTAATAAAATAAGGTGGCATGGGTTCATGAAGACACTTGGAAGCTTGTGGAGCCTTTGGGTGACTAGATTCCCCGCACACTTGGCATGATTTTCATCCAAATTCAAACACATGGGTAATGTAAAATTATTGGATGGTTATGTTGTTTCAAATATAATATAATGAGCCAAGTAATTATAATTAGTAAATGAGAGTAACTCTCATGGAAGATGAAGATACTAAAAGACAACGTGTGCCACTTGGAAGGAATTCCATGCACTCTATGACAACAAATTATCAAAGATTCTTTGACAAGTATGACAAATTCAGACCTGATTTCTGATGTATGACAAATATGACATGACAGGGATAAAAATAGCCACCAAGAGGTCTATTTTGGGAGTTAGAGGCAACCATTCGATTTGGGGAAAGAATTGGAGCATGAAGAGGAAGACAAGTGTCATGAGAGTTACTAAACCACTAAGATGAGTTGGAGGAAGCTCGTGGAGGGAAATTTGACCTTAGGAGGCCTCATGAAGTTAATAAAAGGATTTCATGAGGAAGTAGAATAACTTTTGATCATTTTTTAATTGGAATTTGTCATTTTGGAGAGCTTTTGCTTGTCCATTGCATTTTCACTCTCCCTGCTTGTGAACCAATTTCGAGGGAGTTGGATTCATTTCCAAGTTGGTTGATGGATAATCCATTCATAAATCTAATTGGAGATTAGTGAAGGATATTTAGTTTCAATTTGAAGTTCCATATAGTCGAATTCTCATCTATGTCCCTATTCTCTCATTCATTCTTCTCCATCCCCCCACACTCTCATGTTAAGGGCGCACTTGTTGGAGTGGTGCTTGCGCTTTGCTGAGTATAGTTGATGCAAAAGATTTGGTATATGATGTATGGTTATGTAATATCATTTACATATTCTATGTAGGTCTAAATATCATAAATACATGTATGAAAGGCCTGCATTCCCATGCTCTAAAATAACTAGTTTTCATGGATTTGGCTTCAATATTGAAGTACTTTTATATCATATTTGTATGAAGAATTTTCTCTAAGTTTGATGATTTTTGGTAAACCATATATTTTTTAAGACTCTGTACTTTTATTCTCTAAATCCAAGAAACTCCTTTGTGAAAATCTTGCATTCTCATGCCATTGTATCACTAGTTTTCATGGATTTTGGCTTCAATCTTAAAGTAGTTTTATACCAGATTTGTATGAGGGATATTATATGATTTGGATGATGTTGTGACATACATATATGATGTATTACTCTGTAATTTAATTTCCATATTCTCTGTGGCTCAAGATCCAATAAACTCATGCATGAAAACCTTGCATTCCCATGCCATTGAATCACTAGTTTCCATGACTTTGGCTTCAATCTTGAAGGAGTCTTGTATCATATTTGTATGAGGGATTTTATATAAGTTTGATGAGGTTGTAACTGCCATATATGATGTGTTACTCTGTAATTTCATGTCCCTATGCTCTGTGGGTCTAAATTCAAGAAATCCATATGTGAAACTCTTACAATTCCATGCTACTAATTCACTAGTTTTCATGTATTTTACCTCATATTGAATGAGTTGTATACAAGAATTGTATGAGGGGATTTATATGGTGTTTAATAATTTTCTGGAAGAAATTTTTATGTCGTATATGGTCTATATATGTCACATATTGATCTGAGCCTTTAACTCTACCTTTCATTTGTCAAAATCGAGCTAGTTATGCAATTTCCCCATAAGTAATTTAACAGAAAGCTATCAAACGAATGTAGAACTATTTAACCAGTTTGAAGAACTAATAACCATGTGTAATGAAATTCAATGAGGTATTATATCAGTCCCCATAATTTTCTTACAAATTTTGGAGGTTCATACATGAGTTGGGAAGCCCAGTTGGCCTACACCATAGGCGGGATTTCATCACAATTTTCTAGTAATTTTGGCGTTTTTGTTATCATCACCAAACAAGGTTGAAAAGGTATAAATTCAGATACAAAGTGTCCATAAAACACCTTGGTATGTGTTAAGGCTAACCATACCATTTCCTTTCAAATTCGGGACTATTTGGTGAAAGTTGGAACCCTTTAGAGTCATGGCTAGTTAAGCTCATTTTTTTCCCAATTTGTAATTTTCTCCAAAATCCCAAGTAGGGACATTACACACTAACCTTGAGTAATGAAGGTTTTTTATTAATTTAAAAAAAATACACTTCCATATAAAGTAAAAATGTGGATTACACCCCATAGCAACTTGATAATTGGTCGTTGCTTTTCTCAATCACATTATCATGAGATGTAATATCAATGTCTAAGCACTTCACCCTCATTATTATCAACCCATTTGTAGATTATGGTCGATACAATTAGGTTTTAGGGTTACTCGAAATGTGTTTCACCATGTTTGTTAGTGCGTCATAAGACTTGGGATATATGGTGTATTATTGATGCCTAAATGGTCCAAGATGGAATTGTGCATTATTGATGCCTTAATCAACGGTTGCTTGACCTCAAGTAGGTGCCTACTTCACATTATTCCCTAGGTTGTTTTAGTTCTTTCGGTAACTTTGGTGACATCCTTCATGATGGACACATAGAAATGGTTTCTTATTTAGAGAAAACCCTACCTAAGAGGAGGAGCGTTGTGCATCTTGAAGGAGGGAATCAAGATCGAGACACCATAGGGTGGCTTGTATTTGTGTATGGGAGGTTGGAGTTGGCTCAAGGATACCTTGGTTGCAACAATTTTAATGTAAGGGAAGTGGAACTAGTAAAGTACATGGCCAAGAAGGAGTGATAGAGTTTGTGTGGGTTGTCGCAAAGGAGTGTGGACATGTATTCTATAGTTGCATCACCTTAGAGCCCGTATTGTGTGTGATATCACCTCAAATCTATCTCTTGGATCTTCTTATGTACTTGATCTCTCTCTCTCTCTCTTGAAATCACCAGGGTTTCTTGATCTTCTTGGAGAAATTTGAAGTCTAGGGTTAGGGTTAAATCCCTTGAATATTTGAGATTAAGGTTTTTAAATGAAGTGCTATGTCATGTCCCCAATTAAATAAATTCTAAATAAGACTACTTGCAAATAATGTTCCACCAACCTACTAGTTCCTTAGGTTGAGATGGGGACATAACTTTTTTAATAAGGGGTTATGGGACCCAAAAAGACTTTAGTTTAACATATTCACTTTTAAATGGGTCACATAAATAATAAATTCTAAGAAAATAAGGTGGCATCGGTTCATGAAGACACTTGGAAGCTTGTGGAGCCTTTGGGTGACTAGATTCCACACACACTTGGCATCATCTTCATCCAAATTCAAACGCATGGGAAATGTAATGTTATTGGAGGGTGATGCGGTGTCAAATATCATATAATGAGCCAAGGAATTCGAATAGGTAAAGGAGAGTAACTCCCATAGAAGAGGAAGAGACTAGAAGACAAGGTGTGCCACTTGGAAGGATATTCTATGCACTCTATGACAACAAATGATGAAATATTCTATGACAAGTATGACAAATCTAACATGACATGGCTAAAAATAGCCACCAAGAGGTCGAATTTGGGAGCTAGAGGCATCCATTCAAATCGGGGAAAGAATTGGAGCATGAAGATGACGACAAGTGTCATGAGAGTTATTAAACCACTAAGATGAGTTGGAGGAATCCCGTGGAGGGAAATTCGACCTTAGGGGGCCTCATGAAGTTAATAAAAGGATGTCATGGGGAATGAGAATAGTTTTTGATCATTTTTTAATTGGCCTTTGGAATTTTGGAGAACTTTTTCTTGTGCATTGCATTGTGAGTGTTCACTCTCCATGCTTGTGAACCAATTTCGAGGGAGTTGGATTCTTTTCCAAGTTGGTTGATGGAGAGGCCATTCGTACCTCTAATTGGAGCTTAATTAAGTAGCTTTAGTTGCTGGTTGAAGGTCTAGATGTTTGTGATAAAGTTAACTCTTGACTGTAAGAGAGCCAAGCTTAACAAATCTTAATGCTCAAAGGAAAATGTTTATGGTTGATTGGATTAATTGTGAAATAACAGAAGGGGAATGGAAAGGGTGAATAAATGAACAGTAATAAGGCATACAATATCTACCAATAAGTACATGTAAGAGATAGTAAACAAGGATGATGTAAAAGTATAAAGACTACAAAAAATAGACATACATGAGCTAACTTTGAAAGCTATATGTATGACAATGAATAACTGATACATACAAAAGGTAAAAATGCTTTTAGACAGAAAAACATTATGAACAAAAGGGATGCAAATACACAATACTGCTAGGGAGAAACAAAAGAGATAGAAACACTATCCATTGTAAGAATCACCAACAGAACTACACCAAAACATGGATCTGAATTTGCATAAATGATAAATCAAATTGGCTCGTTATGTATATTACATCCTCCATAAAATCTCCAAACTACACTTACAATCTTCAAAAGAAGCTTTCAGACTAATGACACTCCCCTTTACAATCCTCTCACAACCCTTCTCTGCTGGAACTTCTTGCTCCCCATTGTAGTTGAGTTCCTGCTTATTTTATAATTGAGTAAGGAGAAAACAAGTTTGATCTTCACCCAAATTCTTGGAAATCAGTTGATGATAGGTCCTGCAACCCCATAATGCAATGATCTGGGGCTTTCCCTGGCAATAGTTTTAGGAATATCATTCTATCAATGGCAATGAAACTTCTTGATGGCGCTTGGAAGTCAGCGTTTAAATGGCAATCAAATTAATTACATGGAAACTTTCTTGATGCTGAATTTTTCTGTAAAACGAATCAAATTGAAACAAATGGATTTAGATTCTGGGAAGAATTAATAATCCTCTTTAGCTGGTGATCTTTTATGACTTCAAATCTCAAAATTTGGTGATATCATAAATATATTCTCTCGCTATCAAGTTTAAATGTTCTCGAGAATAGTTACAACTAACCAAATATACCCAATTTGCATCGATTTTCCCTTGATCTCTGTTAAATACAATCTGATTTCCTAACGATCCCATGGTGTCTCCATGATCCTTTCACAAAAAAGATGAAGTCAACACTACAAATTTGTTTTTTATTTGTGCACGCCCTTGATTTGATATATATTAAAAATTGTAGCAAAATTTATGTTGTGTGACTTTGTGGAGAATTTTGAGGATTGATTTGGCATCCTAGCTCATTAATATGGAAATAAACTAGAGTGTCGAGTTTTTAATAGATACACAAATATGAGTTTGCTACGAGAAGTCTGGGGAAACTAAAACTGCTTCCTTTTGATATGGAGCTCATTTCAACTCTCTTCCTACATAATAAGCTTTGAATACTAATCCTCATTCATAAAATGTGGTGTTGATAGAACCGAATACCCTTAAATATGTTAAATATCCATAAAATTTGTCAAATATCCATTTTGTTGTTCCTCCTCCACTTGTATTCTTGGACGTAACCTTCAAATCAAAGATTGACCTTTTGACTGCTATCCATCGCTGCCAGGTGTTTAATTATGCAACTGACTCTGTCTCCAAATGCTCTGCCACTTGGTAGAAGCTCTTCCTTATGCATAAAATCAAAATCTTTTCTTTTTGCTAGTGAAATATTTTGTCAATGTCATATACATAATAATTAAATCTTGATATCCTTCTGAATAATAAGTTGTCTTGATGATGAAGTAGCTCAAATCCCATATTCCAACTTGATCAGTCTTTCGCTATAACATCTATGACAGTTGACACTTGCACACACATTGTCACTTTGCAAAGTTGGCGGTCTCTATCTGTATAAACCAATGCTTTCACATTGCTTCAACATCTACATTCTTTGAACAATTAGACAATCAAACTGTGTTCATTTTCTAGTTGACAGTATAAGCACTTTACCATTTGGACGATCTTTGGTACATTTGAGACATGTCTTGACCTTTATATGCTTGGGCGATTGGGCACTTTTTGTATTTTAATGCATGGGATTTATCCAACACACATAAAGAATATATTACAACAACACTTTATATTAATGAGTGTCCAATGATGCTACTGACGCATAGTGCAGAAGCCCTTGGGCTCTTCCATGTACTCTTGCAAAAAACATTTCCTTGCTATCTTGGCCTTACAAGCTTGACTTTAACACTTGAGAGATGAAGCTTGATGGGTAATAGGATCAATTTTTTTGTTTAAAACAATAATATTAATTGAATATTATTCTTGGCATTCGAGCTAATTACAAGTTAGGTGAGGAGACTATGACTTCACGTTAGCATAAGATATAACAAAAGATTCATTTACGTAACCTTTATGGTTTAGTTGGCATACTGGGACAATGCCAGCATGCTCTCTTTAGTGCTCCTATCTTCTGCATAATTTTTTAAAAATCTAAAATGAGCCCTCGATGCGGTTTACCTGACTGTTATAACTGCCCACCACCTTTCTCGGTGAAACGTCATTGTTTTAATGATTACCTTTTCTCCACCCTGCACTTTGCATGCAGTCTTCTTGGACTCCCATGATTCTTGGGCGGTGTGGAACTCAGTGTCAATGACCGTTATTCTCGGCATATTGTTTCTACGTCTTTTAAGGTACATGTTTCCTTCACCCTTTAATGGGTTTTTAAGACTGTTTTAGTTTTGATTTCTGGGGCCGGTATGGGTTTTCTGATCCAGACGGAGATCGGTGGCCACCCACCTATTCCACTGGCTCAAAACCATTGTCTATTGTGGTAGTTTCCTAGTTATTTTTCTAGGGATTTTCGGGTCCCAAACTTTTAGGGCCATTTTGAGGCCCTAAATGACATTTTTTGGCGATTCAACATACATTTGGACACAGTCAAAAGTTGTAAATCTCGGATAGACCTTTCCAATGGGCTATCAAGCACCCAAATCAGAGATTGTATACAAAATTTATGACCCCGAGAAGTTGGTTGTTCAACTTACCACCTTGAGGCCGCAAACTTTATGATGGTTCATCTTCTAGGGTTATGTTTTGGAATTTTGGGGTTCTCGCCCTCATTCTTACTATAAATAGGCCCCTTTGGCCTCATTTTGTATTCATCTTTGCACGGACGAGCGTAGCAGTCACATCTCTTCTCAGAGATAACTACCACCATTTTAGCTATTGTATTATAGTATGTTCTATTTCCGCCATTTAATAGAATATGTGTTTACTGTATCTCTGTTATCTTTGCAAAATGTCAATGATTATGATTATGTATTTGTTCTTTGATTTTGTTCACACATAAATCCATATCAGTGGTATCGGAGCAATATTCTCTTTGATTGTTTCTCGACGCATGTCCCCGACAAGGTCCGAGTATAGAGAGTTTGGTATCGAACTAGTTTCACTTGATCACTCTCGCCGTCCCAAAGAGCCTCCCATGGTGGAATAAAAGAGAGATGACTGAGCAGGAGATCCTATCAAATCGTTGCTCGAGTAATCCCTTGCACAACAGAGGAACAAGATGATCGATAGTTTCACCCAAATCCTTCTACGAATGTCGACAACGGCAAATGCATCTTCAAAGAGTACCCAGTTCGGGGATGCAACTCCCTTCAAGGTACAAGATAACTTTGATATTCCTTTATTTGAAGGCCAGATCGATGCATATGCCCTAGATAATTGGTTGAATGTTCTAAAAGGGTATTTCTTTGTCCAAAATTTCTTTGATAGGAAAAAGATCACCTTTTCTCTCCTTAAGGCAGTCCCCCATGTCCAAAATTTGTGGGGTACTTATTGGGACCAAAACTCATTAGACGAGTCTGAATTGTATGAGACAAATCCCACTTGGGGATCTTTCATAGATGCCATCAAGGAACAATATTACCCTGTGGGAAACTATGGTGACCAGTACACCAGATGGACTATTCTGCATCAAGAGAGGGATCAGACGGTGTTAGAGTACACCAACAACTTCCATACCTTGCACACAAAGCTGGGTATCAAGGACTCCGAGTGACACCTGATACTGAAATATCGTAGTGGTCTACATCGGTAAATTCGAACTAAGATGGACTTCCTCGACATCTCTTCACTTGGATTTTCCTATCAGTATGCTGTCAAAATCAAGGAGAAATTTTGACAAAAGAATAAGTGAGACTTTGGACTTGTGAATCCACTGCATAAGCAAGGCAAGGAAAACCCTGGCTCGTAGAATGTAAGAAAAGGAAAGGACAACTAGTCCTCACCACAAGAAAAGAAGGGGGATGGAAAGAAAAAGAAGGGCAATGGGAAGTGGTGCATTTCATAAAATACCTTAGCACAACATTGATGAATGTCGCTCAAAGAATTCATTGGTGGCCGAGATCAAATATTCAGAATCAGATCTTGACTCCGATTCCGAACCCAATGCCACAGCCGCAGACAATGTGAAGCATATCATTGGTGCAGACCCCACTAGAACTGTTGCTACCGCACAGATTCAACTAGAGGACCCTGAAGATTCAGAGGAAGAGGAGCGCCTCTTCCACTCGCAGATGTGGGTGAAGATAATCCCACTATAGTTGTTGTTGACAATGGCAACCAGAAGAACCTGATCTCAGCAGAAGTCGTCAAGATATTGGAGCTTCCAACAACACCACACTCGCAAGCCTACAACATCGATTGGATAATCTAAGGACGAGGTATCCACATTACTCAACAATGCCTCCTACCATATGGCATCAAGCCTTTCAAAGACGAGGTATTGTGTCATGTGGCCCCACTTGAAGTCTGTGATGTTCTTTTACGACAACCATATATGTGGAAGCGTCATGCTGTATATGATTCACAACCTCGCAGTGTCATTGTTACTTTGGGAGGAAAACTCTATCGGATACAAGAGACAGTTGCATCTAACACTGTCTCGCAAGGTAGGAAGATAAGATCTCACACCAGGAAATTATTCCTCTTCACAATTGTGTCTGAAGGAGAACATAAGATCACATAGACCTCCACACCCTCTACACAGGGTGTCTATGTTCATCAGATAAAAGAAGAAAACAAAGCCATCGTTTCCTCATCTATCGAAGCACCTCTACGATGCAAGGTCACACATTCAAGGTGCTCCTCAAAAAGCAACCATCCATACAACAATTATAGCCCTCTCGGGATGTCAAAGAAAGGCAAACTCTTAAATTCAACAAATGTCACACAAGGATATCATCTCAGCACACAGTTCGAGATATGATACAGGATTTGACGCAATGGAGACCATTGCTTCCTAAGGAGGGAGGATTGATCCAGAGGGAGATTGGTGGCCACCCACCTATTCCACTGGCTCAAAACCATTGTCCATTGTGGTAGTTTCCTAGTTAGTTTTCTATGTTTTTTCGGGTCTCAAACTTTCGGGGACATTTTGAGGCCCTAAATGATGTTTTTTGGCGATTCAGGTGGCTAGATGGTTTCTTTTGGCACTCATTTAACCACAGTCAAAAGTTGTAAATCTTAGATAGACCTTTCCAACGGGCTTCAAGCGCCCAAATCGGAGATCTTATGCAAAATTTATGACCCCGGGAAGTTGGTTGTTCAACTTACCACCTTGGGGCCGCAAAGTTTATGACGATTCATCTTCTAGGGTTATGTTTTTGAATTTTGGGGTTCTCGCCCTCATTCTTACTATAAATAGGACCCTTTGGCCTCATTTTGTATTCAACTTTGCATGGATGAGCGTAGTAGTCACATCTCTTCTTAGAGATAGCTACCACCATTCTAGCTATTGTATTATAGTATGTTCTATTTTCGCCATTTAATAGAATATGTGTTTATTGTATCTCTGTTATCTTTGCAAAATGTCCGTGATAATGATTCTATATTTGTTCTTTCATTTTGTTCACACATAAATATGGATCATTTTCTCTCTTATCTTATCCTGTCTTCTTCCTCATCCCCACATGGATTCCTCCCTCTAACTTAGAGGGCTTAGTACCAACCATGTAAAAATAAGTGGGAACTCTTAGTTTTGTTTCTTTCTATCTTCCTGTCTGCCTGGTGGGTGGTCGGTTTTTCAGGGTCTTAGTTTTTGCTGACTTCTCGCCCTCTGTGGGACTAACGACTGGGAACCTTTTTCATCCTTCGAGTTCTAGCTGCGTCGGGGTTTAGGCCTTTAACCCTCTATTTCCCTTTAGACTATTTTTCCATGGGTTAGGTCTTTCATGAGTTTCTACAGAGCCTATTAGACCCTCTCTATTTTCTCCTTTAGGGTTTTGAATACCCTCTCACGTTACTCCCCTCAGGGTTATTCCTCTCAGGTTACCCCCCTCGGGGTTATCCTTCCAGTCGGTTTTTGCTAGACTATGGTCTCCTCCATTGACTCCCTATCATGTCTACAAAGTTGGGCCTTTAACTTCCTCAGTGGGAGGTGTGACCATCCCTCCTCCCCATAACAAATCTTCTTTTCACTCACGTTGCAAGACAAAATCCATCAAGGCCCTGGATTCGAAACGTAAATATGTCTTTGACTGAGATATTTTGCTGAACAAATTTGAGTTGCTCTATTGCAAAGCACTTATTGGGTGGTTGGAATACTGCTTTATGTCAAAGGATGAGTGGGTGGAGTGGGCTTCTCACCACTGGAAACCTCTGATTAACTATATTCCTACTATTAGCTTGATAGCAAATAAATGGCTTATTTTTTGTTTTTCTGGAGGAGAAGGACGCCACTCTTGTCTTGAACACTCTTTGGACTATCCATAAAGGGTCCTTGGTGTTAAGGCATTGGCACACAAACTTTGATCCCTTGCAAGAGAGGGTAGTTAAATGACATCTTTGGGTCCTTCTTCCTTCCCTCCCTTTCCCCCTCTAGAATAAATATTTCCTCATGGGCCTGGATAATTCTCTTGGGTGCTTTGTGGCCTTGGAAAAGGAATTTCATCTCCTATTCGATAAGCGCATGGGCAGGTTTCTTGTTGAATTACATGTCTCAAAGGGGTTACTTGCTGAAATTGACATTATCTGCGGTGACCAAGTCATTTTTTAGAGGTTGGATTACCTTAACATGCATTTTAGGTGTAATTATTGTCATGATACAGGTCACCTGCATAATTCTTGCTCCTTGCTCCTACATGGTACTCCTATCCCAAGAGGCTTTAACTTGAGTACTCCTCCTTCTCCCTTACCTTTGGAAGACCCATCTACTACCACAAGATTTAATTCTCCTTCACCCGAAGGACTATATGTCTCCTCTTCTCCTACACCTTATGAAGACCTCACCAAAGGTGAGCTTCTGTATATTGAATATGTAGAGAACTGTTCAAATTTATCCCTACCTATTAACACGGTGGTCACTCGAGTCACAAACCCTCCCCATGAGACTTCTTCTCTTTTGGACATTGTCCCTTACCCTTAGCCTATCCATCCTCAGTGCACACTTCCCCGACTGGATACTGAGGATCCTCTCCCATACACCCTTGAAACCTTTCCACCTCTTCCTGGCACCACTCCTGCCCCAACTAAAAATCCTCCTTCCAGTCCTTGAGAATCCCCTTCCTTTATGGATCCCTCGATCCTCAAATCCCTTTCTATTTTATCAGATAAGTCATTGATATCACCTTCCACCCTTCCTTTGAATTCCATTAGATTTGAGAACATGACCATACACAAATCCAGGAAGTCCATCCCTTCATCCGCTACTCCTAGTGATTTAGGGGCAACTAGTCTTTATACCCCACTTTCTGTGAGACTTAACGCTACTGCCAGATCTCCTTTGAACTCTCAACTTTCATCCCCTTAGGAACTTAGAACATTGTCACCTGTGGAGCCTGTTTCCCCATGAAAATACTCTCCATGAACATCCGTGGTTTTGGGGGGTTCACCAAACAAAAATCTCTCCGCACTTTATTCTTGTCCTTAAACCCTGACATGATTCTCTTAAAGGAAGCTATGTGTACTTTGTCTCATGATCTCCACATGTTCTCCAAACTCAAACCGGGTTGGGAGTTTTCTTCTATTGAATCTTCTGGCCTATCCTATCTGTGGGCCTCCTTATTGGATGGAATCCTCATATTGTCTAGTGCAAAGCTTTCACATCCTATGCAGGCATCCTACTCAAATAAAACATCAAGGTCATATGTGTTGTTTTCTCTATCATTAACTGCTATGGACCTTACTCCAATAGAACTATTTTAGTGAATAATGTTAAGTCTGGAGGCCTTTCTGACCTACCAAATCTCCTCCTTGCTGGGGATTTAAATTTCACTCTCACAGCTTCTAAATTTTGGGGAAACAAAGCATGTTATGATCTGTTAGCACCCTTTTTCTCTCAGATGCCGAATAACAACAAATTGATTGACCTTGCCCCACTTTCTCCTGGCCCTACTTGGATAAATGGATGGATTGGGGAGGAGGGTATTAGCAAGAGAGTAGACATATTTATAGCCTCTAATAATCTTCTCCCCACTCTCACTTGCTATCGCTCTTGGAAACCTCCCTTTGAAATATCTGACTACTATCCTATTTGCTTAGAGTGGGATCCTTAGTTTTCTTCTTGGTGCTATCCTTTCAAGTTTAATAGAGCTTGGTGCTGAGAAAAAGATTTCTCCTCGATTGTTAATACTTCTTGGCTCTCTGCTACTCCCCAGTGGCCTTGTGACCACTTGTATATTCTTTCCCACAAGCTTAAAAGGATAAAAGGTAATGTAAAACTTGGGAAACAAATCGGAATCTCTCAAGAAAACAAGAGGTGTCTGACTTAGAACTTGAAATTATGACCCTCCTTAATTAAAATTCCGGTATCCTTTCTGACTGTGATACAAAGCAGTTGGATGTCCTTAAATCAAAAAAGGATTGTTACCTTGCCCATGATGTGTTGACCTAGAAGATAAAAAGTATAGCATTGTGGATTAGTGAAGGAGATGCCAACACAAAAATTTTCCATTCCTTTGCCTCTACTAGAAGAAATTCAAAGACCATTTGGGCTCTCAATGACCATGGAGGAAATCCAATTGATGATGAAACTCAGCTTAAGTAGATGGGGGAGCTTCACTTCTATGAGATCTTCAAAGACGATGGTATTAACAATATTGCTGATCAACTTAGGGTTATCAATATCTTCCCCTACTTTGTACAGGAGGATGATGTTGGCATATTTCTCTTAGCAATTACTCTCCTCATAGTTGAATTATCCCTTAAAGGATTAAAAAAGGACAAAATCCCTGGCCCTGATGGTTGTCTAGTTGAGTTCTTCCTTTTTTTATTTGATTTGATTGGTGAAGACTTGCTTAGGGCAATAGAACAATCTCGTCATGAAGGTATGGTCACCAAATCCATCAGTTCTACCTTCCTTACTATGATCCCCAAGTGTGATAATCCTCTTACTTTTGCAGACTTTTGTCCCATCTCTCTACAATTTAGTCTACATGATCATTTCAAAAATTGCAGCGCTTCACTTGAAACCATTCCTGGACAAGGCTATCTCTGACCAACAATTTGGCTTTCTCAAGAACAGACTGATCATTGAACCTATTGGTATCACCCAGGAACTTCCACATACCATAAAAACCAAGAATCTAAAGGTTATGGTACTAAATTTAGACCTTGTTAAAGCCTTTGACCGTGTAAATTGGACTTTTATATGACTGGTACTACTTCATATTGGTATCCCTGTAGATATGGTAAATTGGATCATGGGATGTGTTTTCTCTTTGAACTTCACAGTTTTGGTTAATGGAACACATTCAACTTTCTTCCTAGCTTCTCAGGGTATTCGACAGGGCTGCCCTCTGTCCCCTCTCCTCTTCATCTTGGTCATTGAAAGCCTTAGCCCCCTTATCATCGATACCTAGAGAAAAGGAAAGATTAAAGGGATTCAATTTTATTCCAGCCTATCCATTACACACTTGTTTTTTGTTGACGATGTCATTCTATTTGGAATGGGTATTTTGGATGAATGGCAAGCATATAGATAGGCTCTTGATCTATTCTACTCAGCTATTGATATGCCCATTAGTCTTGAAAAGTCCTCCTTGTACAATGATGTAGATGAGGATACAAGGGAACACATTGCCTCTATTATTCCATTTAAAATGGATCCTCTGATTACTGGCTTTAAATATTTCGGATACTACCTCAAGCCTCGTGGGTATCGTACAAATGACTGGAAATGGCTAATCACCATGTTTGAAAAATAATTAACAATTGGGCCTACAGATTGCTATCTCTCAGTGGAAGACTGATTCTCATTAGATTTGTTCTCTCTGGTTTAGTTGTTTATTGTTTTTCTCTTACACGTATCCCAAAATCCATCCTGGATTGTCTTATGCACTGTATATTTACCTTTCTTTGGGGAGGTTCTAATGGAAAACTGAGAAAACACTTAGTAGATTGGCACACCATCTTCACTCCTTACGAATTTGGTGGTTGGAATATTAAAAACCTTGAATGGTTCAGGATGTCTCTCAGATTAAATTTTTTATGGATGGTGTTAAATGGCATAGGTATATGGAGTCACATTATTGCACATAAATATCTAAAAAATATCTCTGTGGATGAATGGCTCCATACTCAACATTTCCCTATTCATGGTACTTCATACTTTTGGAATGGTTTTGTTAGAGTGCTTTCCTGGATCACGAGTCAACTTGGATGGAAGGTAGGAAATGACTGATGCATAAGGCTGGGTGTTGACCCTATAGCAGGATTGAACACTCCCTTCGGGCTCATAACTTCGAAAATGGGCCAAACAATCAAGATTATTGGCATACTGCTGTAGATTTAAATATGGGAGGTATGTGGGAAGAATAGTGGACAAAGTATGTGAAAGGATTAACACATGGTGGCATCAGACTAAAGGAAAATGAAGACACTCTTCGCTGGATGCACAATAAGAAGGAAGGTATGGTCACAACTTGAATTGTATATGAGCTCATAATTTCATCTACCTTGCCTCTCTCTCAGGTAAAATCACACTCTCGGCTTTGGTATTTCAACATGCCACAAAAATAAAATGTTTTGTATGGCTCTGTATTGAAAACCGAATCAATACTTGGGAAAATTAAAAAAAAAAGGATGGGATGGGCCCAATAGATGTTGCCTCTGCAAAAAATATGAAGAAGCGATCAATCACCTATTTGTTGAATTCTCCTTTGCACGAGATGTTATTAAATTCTTGCATAGGAATTTTAACTATTCATTGGTTTGGAATCATTCCACATTGCTGGAAAACATAGAGGAATGGACCAAAAGAGATTGTGACCTACTCTATCTTCCCTTTTTATACATATGGAACCTCTTCCCTTTTTATACATATGGAACCTGTGGATCTCTCAGAATTTATTCATATTTGAAGAAAAAAGACCATATCTGACCTCTCTCTGCTACAAGATCATGGATCAAGTAATTTCCTATCCTGTGATTCATTGCAGGAAAACCAGGACCATGAACATAGGTAATGCACCTGTCCTATTATATCCAACAATTTTTTTTGATGGTGATGCTGCAAATCAGAGAGGAGGTGCTGGTATTTATTTACTGATCAGTTAGACACATTTTTTCTACATCAAGCTTGGATGTGGTCACAGTAAAAACACAAGAGATGCCAAATTTGGCCCTATGGGAACTATTGTATTATTCAAAAGAAATTGGAATCCCAACACTTGATGTTTTTGGAGACTCCTATGTCATCATCAACTGGGAAAATGAAAAAGCAACACTTTCATCCCTTGATCTGGAGGCCTGGTGTGGAAACATCAAAGGACTCATAACTCATTTAAATTCTTTCATAGATTTCCAACATGTATATAGGGAATACAATGAGAGGGAATATATATTATCCAAGGAAGCGCTCCCCATGGCCATTGGCCTACTATCCTTCACGGAATACCTAGAAGGATTAGTTATTGGGGAAGATAAGCTTCAACTATTTCAATAGCTGATCTTGTATATCCTACTCCACAAACCATTTGGTTTCTTTGCGTATGGTTGCTTGAGTTTATATTAGTATCTTTGGATACCTATGTTAGAAATTGTTCTCCTATGAGTGTTTGATATTAGTACTCTTCCTCGAGCACTTCCTTGGATAAAATAATCTGGGCTCCCCTTGTCTTCTCTATGGACAATTTTCTTGGATAGTCTCTTTTCACTTGAGTTGGCAGTTTGATGTATGATTCCTATTTCTTGGTGTCTCCTATTACTCATATGAAAAAATATTTTGGCATGTTGTTTGAACATCTCTCTGCTAGCTTATGATCAGTATTTTACTATGTTTTTAATGATATCCATATATCACGATGATGTAACCAGTTACCTTTGATTCAATCTGAATAACAAGGAACAACTATTTTTCTTATGGAAACAAACATTCGAGCTATTTACAGGTTAGGTGAGGAGACTATGACTTCACATTAGCATAAGATATAACAAAATATTCATTTACGTAACCTTTATGGTAAAGGTAAGAGATATGGGATAAAATGAAAAGAGATTTCATTTTATATTGTTTTTAATAATTTTCATAAAAACTATTATTTAAATAAAAGGTAAAAGAAATAATTTTATAAAAATAATAATATTTATAAAAATTCAAATACCAAAATTTCCAAGGAATAATAAAGACATAGGAGAATGGAAAAAAGTGGTTTCTATAGTGACAAGCCTCACTTGATCAAGTTTTGGTGACAAGGAACTGGACAAGTTAGCACAAAAGACCAAGGGATTGATAGAAGATGCCATTGAACATTCTAGTAGCAAAAAATGGAGTCCCTCTTTACATGCGCGCTTTCGAAGTCTAACATTTTTATGGGGGTAGATTCTGGTACCAACACATACAGTCGAATTCTCATCTATCTCCCTATTCTCTCACTCTTTCTTCTCCATTCCCCCACACTCTCATGTTGATGGTGCACTTATTGGAGTGGTGCTTGCACATTGCTGAGGATATTTGAGGCCCAAGATTGAGTATATTATGTATGTATCTTTACTCTTATGTCCATATTCTATGTAATTCTAAATATAAGAAATCCACATGTGAAAGGCTTGCATTCCCATGCTCTTGAATGGCGAGTTTTCATGTATTTGGCTTCCATTTTGGAAAGAGTTGTATATCGAATTTGTATGAGGAATTTTTAATAATTTTTATGATGATTGGGAAGACATAAATGATGTATAACTATTTAATTTTATGACCATATTCTTTGTAGGTCTAAATTAAATAAACACCAGTGTGAAAGGCTCGCATTCCCATGCTCTTGAATAACTAGTTTTCATGGATTTGGCTTCAATCTTGAAGTAGTTTTTTATCAGATTTGTATCAGGGATTTTCTCTGAGTTTGATGATGTTTTGAAACAATATGTTATGTTTTACTCTGTAATTTCATGTCCCTATTCTCTATGTGTCTAAATCCAAGAAATCCATTTGTGAAACTCTTGCAATTCCATTCTATCAAATCACTAGTTTTCATGTATTTGACTCCCATAATGAATGAGTTGTATACCGGAATTGTAAGAAGGGATTTCTATGGTGTTTAATACTTTCAAGGAAGAAATTTTTATCCTATATATGGTGTCTATATTTCACATCCTAATCTGAACCTTTAACTCTACCTTTCATATGTCAAAATCGAGCTAGTTATGCAATTTCCCCATAAGCAAAATCACTGAAAGTTATCAAACAAATGAGGAACTCTATAACTATTTAGTATAACTAATAACCATGTGTAATGAAATTCCATGAGGTATTATATCAGTTCCAATACTCTTATTATAAATTTTGGAGGGTCGTGCATGACTTGGGAAGCCCATTTGGCCTACACCCTATGGGGGATTTAACCATAATTTCCTAGTAAATTTGCTCTTTCTGTCATTAGCCCAAAACAAAGTTGCAGAGTTCTAAATTCAGATAAAAGTTTCCACGAAACACCTTGGTATGTTCTAAGAATCACCATACCATTTACTTTCAAATTTGGGACCATTTGGATCTAGTTGAAACCCTCTAGAGACATGAGTAGTTAAGCTCAAATTTTCCCCAATTTGTATTTTTGTCCAAAACTACAAAATGGGACATTACAGTGGTATTAGAGAATTTTATTGGAACCTATTGAAGTTATGGATGATAGGGATGAATTTAATAAACTCATCAAGTCATATTTTGATGATACGACCAAACAACTTATGCAAGGGTTGGAATTGATGGCTAGCCAACTTAGGGGTAAGCTGGCAGTCAAGTGTAGTAGTAGTTTCCATCATGGAGAGACACATAAGACCATTATTTTTGAATACTTTGATGATTGGTTGTATGAATTTAGGCACAATAAGGTAGATTTGAACTCATTAATGAAAAATAAGCAATTCACAAGTATGGAGGACACCAAGAATCCACCAAGTTATGTGGGTGGTGAAGTAGAAAAAGTATTACAACAAGAGGAAGTCACTCCCAAGTGACTTTAAAAAATATGATGAAACATCACATGAGGATGAAGAAGAGTACCATGAAAATATTGGATATCATTTCGATACACATTGTAATGTGGACATGGACCAAATGGCATCTACTGATGGATGCTTAAATTGTGAAGGAGTACCTACTAATGGGTGCTCACAACTCTATGTTGGTGACATAGAGATCATATTTGAAAATGTTGCTGCAATAAAAAAATTCTCATAAGAATGAAGATGAATACCTTGTGATAGATAATGAAGAACCAAGATCAACTTCCCCATCAGCACTTGAGCTTCAAGAAGTTGATCAAATCAAGAAGAAAGAAGAAGAGGAGGTTCGATCCCATGAACCATCTTCCATTGAAGGGTATTTGAATATGTGTCAAAAGAATATCCATGAGTCCCTTAACATACTCAATGACCCTAAAGAATTGGTACCAAATTATTGTTGGAAATTTTCTTCATTGGAGGAGCCATCCTTCCTTGAAGACATGGAGAAGATTCAAAGAGCAATGTGCAACATAGAAGGTATTTTACTGTCTTTGATTTTTTATAGAAACAATTTGGTTGAGCTTTATGAATGGTTACATGAATCATACTTGAATAATAACGAGGATATTCATAAGCTCAATGTTCAAATTGATCAACTTCTTGAGAGGTTGCAAGATACTTGTTCTTCCTCCTATGTTTAAGATTGTCATATGGTTGATTGCTTGGAGGATTCTCATGACATGAGGGATCATGAGAAACATGGAAAATTGCAGGTTCTTGATGTGTTTGAAGATGATCTTGATGAGAGCCAATCACTTATTGTGGTGCAAGAGGAACTTGAGTTTCCTCTTGAAAATGGTTGCACACTTTTTAAAGAAGTGCATGATTCCACTACCTTGGAACCAACCTATGAGGAAAGTTTTGCATTTTCTAGGGAGGTGCATGTTCCTACCCCTATGAATCCTTCACATTATGAAAATTTTTCACTTTCTGATCATTTGGGTGAGTTGGTTATTTCTCACACATCCTACACTTCCATATTTTGCATCATTCATCCTAATGAAGTATGGGTGAAATGTTTCTTTTTTATGGTGCTACACGAGGAGTATGGGATTCTTGTTTCTCCTTTTGATAATGACATGACTAGAGTGCCATATTATTTACATTTGAAGCAACATCCTTTGTTACATTATGATCATATACATATTCATGCGTGTATTCACGAGACTTCTTTGAGCCACTTGAAGTCTTTGTGTTTTCTTTGCTCCTTATTTGGTTCAGATTTTGGTGGAGGTTCTTAATTCATTTCTTGGATGAAATAACACATGGCTGATTATTATTTTGATGCATCTTGCATTATTTTGGAGCATAATTATAGGACATGGGGTCCTCACCTTTTTCAATGGAGCATATTTGATATAATACTTGATGCTTGTGTGTATGGGCCACATGATGATTTACTTACTTGAATGTACAAGCACTGTAATGTTCCTTTGATGAGGTAAATTATTGATATACACTTGTATGATGTAGTTATGTACTTTAATGATCTATATTTTGTACCCATGATGTTTGGAAGGGTGGAATACACGTAATGGGATCCGAGTATTGCTTGGTTTCAATTTTGGGGGAAACAAGCAGTAGGGGATATTGAGTCACCACTTGAGAAGGTGATTGTAATCAGAGTAGAGCAGAAACATGCATGGTGATTCCTATTTGAAACTTTATTGGAATCTTGTAAATTCAAGTTTGGAAACTCAGTACCAACTTCAAAGAATTATACAGAAGCAAAAAGGGATGAAAGTTCAAAAAAGGTTTTCAAAAGATGGAGGTAAAGATTATTTGTGCAAAATTTGTTTTGATGGATTTTATTAATCCTTTTGGTGTTAGTGGTGATTCCACATGACATATTAATATTCAAATATCCACATATCTTTACTTTTGGAAACACGCAATTGTAGTACATGCATGCCGCTACTCAAATTATAGCTAAGGTTCGAAGCAAAGTTTTGGAAGGAAAGAAGGTTATTCAAAATCCATGTTTGAAATTTCTCGAGGAAAAGAAATCTCGAGTGGGGAGGATTTTCATGTCCCCAATTAAATAATTTCCAAATAAGACTACTTGCAAATAATGTTCAACCAACGTACGAGTTCCTTAGGTTGAGATGGAGACATAAATTTTGTAATAAGGGGCTATGGGACCCACAAGGACTTTAGTTTACCATATTCACATTTAAATGGGTCACATAAAATATAAATTATAAGAAAATAAGGTGGAATGGGTTCACGAAGACACTTGGAAGATTGTGAAGCCTTTGGACCAGATTACCCCCACACTTGGCATGATATTCACCCAAATTCGAACACATGGGAAATGTAATGTTATTGGAGGGTGATGTGGTTTCAAATATCATATAATTATCCAAGTAATTCGAATAGGTAAATTATAGTAACTCCCATCGAATAGGAAAACACTAGAAGATAAGGTGTCCCACTTGGAAGGAGATTCCATGCACTCTACGACAACAAATGATGAAAGATTCTATGACAAGTATGACAAATTCAGACATGATTACATACATATGAAAAATATGACATGACATGGCTTAAAATAGCCACCAAGAGGTCGAATTTGGGATTCAGAGGCATCCATTCGAATTGGGGAAAGAATTGGAGCATGGTGAGGAAGACACGTGTCATGAGAGTTACTAAACCACTAAGATGAGTTGAGGAATCCCATGGAGGAAAATTAGACCTTAGGAGGCCTCATTAATTTAATAAAAGGATGTAATGAATAATGAGAATATTTTTTTTGATCATTTTGTAATTTCCCTTTGCCATTTTGGAGAGCTTTTTCTTGTCCATTGCACGGTGAGTGTTCACTCTCCATGCTTGTGAACTAATTTCGAGTGAGTTGGATTCCTTTGCAATTTGATTGATGGAGAGGAAATTCATAACTATAATTGGAGATTAATTAAGTAGTTTTAGTTTCATTTTTAAGGTACATACAGTCGAATTCTCATCTATATCCCTATTCTCTCAGTCCTTCTTCTCCATTCCCCCACACTCTCATGTTGATGACACACTTGATGGAGTGATGCTTGCACTTTGTTGAGGATATTTGAGGCACAATATTGGATATATGATGTATGGATATTTAATATTATGCACATATTCTATGTAATTCTAAATATCATAAAGCTATATGTGAAAGGCTTGCTTTCCCATGGTCTTGAATGACTAGTTTTCATGCATTTGGCTTCCATTTTGGAAAGAGTTGTATATCATATTTGTATGACAAATTTTATATAATTTTGATGATTATGGGGCAGAAATAAATTATATATAAATATTTAATTTCATGAGCATATTATATGTATCTTTAAATTCAAGAAACTCTAGTGTGAGAGGCTTGCTTTCCCATGCTCTTGAATAACTAGTTTTCATGGATTTGGATTCAATCTTGAAGTAACTTTATATCATATTTGTATGAGGGATGTTCTATGAGTTTGAAGATTTTGTGACAGACATATATTATGTTTTAATATATAATTTCATGTCCCTATTCTCTGTGGGTCTAAATCGAAGAAATCCATACGTGAAACTCTTGCAATTCCATCCTATTAAATCACTAGTTTTCATGTATTTGACTCCCATACTGAATGAGTTGTATAACAGAATTGTATGAAGGGATTTATATGGTGTTTAATAATATTTGAGAAGTATTTTGTATCCTATATATGTTTTCTATATTTCACATCATGATCTGAACCTTTAAGTCTACCTTCAATATGTCAAAATCGAGCTAGTTATGCAATTTCCGCATAAGCAAAATCACTAAAAGTTATCAAACGAATGTGGAACTCTATAACCAGTTTGTATAACTAATAACCATGTGAAATGACAGTCCATGAGATCTTATATCATTCCCCATACTCTTCTTATAATTTTTTAGGTTTGTACATGATTTTGGAAGCCCATTTGGCCTACACCCTATGGGGGATTTAACCACAATTTCCTAGTAAATTTGCTCTTTCTGTCATTAGCCAAAAACAAAGTTGTAGAGGTATAAATTAAGATAAAAAGTTCCCATAAACCACCTTGGTATGTTTTAATACTCACCATACCATTTAATTTCAATTTTAGGATCATTTGGACTCCATTGGAACCCTCTAGAGTCATGACTAGTTAAGCTCAAATTTTGCCCAATTTGTAATTTTCTCCAAAACTACAAAAAGGGACCTTACAGTGGTATTAGAGCATGGTATTTGAACCTATTGAATTTATGTATTATAGGGATGAATACATAAACTCATTAAGTCATATTTTGATGATATGACCAAGCAACATATGTAAGGGTTCGAATTGATGGCTAGCCAACTTAGGGGTAAGCTGGTAGCCGAGTGTAGTAGTAGTTTCCATCATGGAGAGACACATGAGACCATTATTTTTGAATACTTTTATGATTTGTTGTATGGATTTAGGCACAATAAGTCATATTTGAGCTCATTTAGGAGAAATCAGCAATCCACAAGTATGGAGAACACCAAGGAGCCACCAAGTTCTATGGGTGGTCAAGTAAAAAAAGTATTACATCAAGAGGATTGAAAGTCACTCCCAAGAGACTTTGAAAAAGATGAGGAAACATCACATGAGAATGAATAAGAGTACCATGAAACTATTGGATATCATTCCGAGACACATTCTAATGTGGGCATGGACCAAAGGGCATCTACTAGTCGATGCTTAAACTGTGAAGGAGTACCTACTAATGGGTGCTCACAACTCTATGTTGGTGACAAAGAGATCAGGTTTGAAAATGTTGCTGAAATACAAATTTCTCATAAGAATGAAGATGAATACCTTGTGACAGATAATGAAGAACCAAGATCAACTTCCCATCAACACTTGAGCTTCAAGAAGTTGATCAAATCAAGAAGAAAGAAGAAGAGGAGGTTTGCTCCCATGAACCATATTTCATTGAAGGATGTTTGAAGACGTGTGAAGGGAATATACGTGAGGCCATTAAAATAATCAATGACACTAAAGAATTGGTGTTAAATTCTTTTTGGAAAGTTTCTTCATTGGAGGAGCCACCATTCCTTGAATACATGGAGAAGATTCAAAGAGCAATGTCCAACATCGAAGGTAATTTCATGTCTTTGATTTTTTATATAAACAATTTGGTTGCGATTAATGAATGGTTACATGAAGCATACTTGAATAATATCGAGGATATTCATAAGCTCAAAGTTCAAAATGAGCAATTTCTTGAGAGGTTGTAGGATACTTGTTCTTCCTCCTATGTTTAAGATTGTCATATGGTAGATTGCTTGGAATATTCTCATGACATGAGGGATCATGTGAAACATGGAAAATTGCAGGTTCTTGATGTGTTTGAAGATGATCTTATTGAGAGATAATCACTTATTGTGGTACAAGAGGAACTTGAGTTGCCTCTTGAAAATGGTTGCGCACTTTTTGAATAAGTGCATAATTCCACTACCTTGGAGCCAACCTATGAGGAAAGTTTTCATTTTTTAGGGAGATGCATGTTCCTACCCCTATGAATCCTTCATATTATGAATTTTTTTTCACTTTTTGATCAATTGGATGAGTTGGTTCTATCTCCTACATCCTACATTTTCATATTTTGCATCATTCATCCTAACGAACTATGGGTGAAAGGTTTCTTTTTTATGCTGCCACATGAGGAGTATGGGGTTCATGTCTCTCCTTTTGGTGATGACATGACTAGAGTGCCATCTTATTTACATTTTTAGTAGCATCCTTTGTTACATTACGATGATATACATACCCATGGGTGTATTGACGAGACTTCTTTGAGCCACTTGAAGTCTTCCTGTTTTCTTTCATCCTTATTTGGTTCAGATTTTGGTGGAGGTTCTTCATTCACTTCTAGGATGAACGAAAACATGGATGATTATTATTTTGATGCATCTTACATTCTTTTGGAGCATAATTATAGTACATGGGATCCTCCCCTTTGTCAATGGAGAAAATTTGATATAATACTTGATGCTTGTGTGTATGGGCCATATGATGATCTACTTACTTGGATGTGCAAGCAATGTCACAATCCTTTGATAAGGTACCTTATTGATGTACAATTGTATGATGTATTTATGTAATTTAATGATTTATATTTTGTACTCATGATGTTTGGAAGGGTGCAATACAAGCAATGGGATCCGAGTATTGCTTGGTTTCATTTTGGGGGAAACCAACAGTAGCGGATATTGAGTCACCACTTGAGAAGGTGATTGTAATCAGAGTAGAGCATAAACAACCATGGTGGTTCCTCTTTGAAAATTTCTTGGAATCTTGTAAATTCAAGCTTGACAACTCAATACCAACTTCAAAGAATTATACAAAAGCAAAAAGGGACAAAAGTTCAAAAAACGTTTTCAAAAGATGGAGGTAAATATTATTTGTGAAAATGTTGTTTTGATGGATTTTATTAATCCTTTTGGTGTCAGTAGTGATGCCACATGAAATATCAATATTAAAATATCCACATATCTTTACCTTTGGAAACACACAATTGTAGTACATGAGTGCAACTACTCAAATTGCAGCTAAGGTTTGAAGCAAAGTTTTGGAAGGAAAGAAGGTTATTCAAAATCCATGTTTGTAATTTCTTGAGGAAAATAAATATTGATTGGGGAGGACTATCATGTCCCCAATTAAATAATTTCCAAATAATACTACTTGCAAATAATGTTCCACCAACCTACTAGTTCCTTAGGTTGAGATGGAGACAAATTTTGTAATAAGGGGCTATGGGACCCAAAAGGAATTTAGATTACAATATTAAAATTTAAACGGGTCACATAAATGACAAATTCTAACAAAATAAGGTGGTATGGGTTCATGGATACACTTTGAAACTTGTGGAGCCTTTGGCTGACTAGATTCCCCACACACTTGGCATGATCTTCATCCAAATTCGAACACATGGGTAATGTAATGTTATTGGAGGGTGATGTGGTGTCAAATATCATATAATGAGCCAATTAATTTGAATAGGTAAAGGATTTTAACTCCCATCGAAGAGGAAGATACTAGAAGACAAGGTGTGCCACTTGGAAGGAGATTCCATGCACTCTATGACAACAAATGATGAAATATTATATGACAAGTATGGAAAATTCATACCTGATTGCAGACATATGACAAATATGACATGACATGGCTAAAAATAGCCACCAATAGGTCGAATTTGGGAGTTACAGGTACCCATTCGAATTTGGGAAAGAATTGGAGCATGGAGAGGAAGACAAGTGTTATGAGAGTTACTAAACCATTACGATGAGTTGGAGGAATCCCGTGGAGGGAAATTCGACCTTAGGAGGCCTCATGAAGTTAATAAAGGATTTAATGAGGAATAAGAATAGTTTTTGGTCATTTTTAATTGGCCTTTGGAATTTTGGAGATCTTTTGCTTATCCATTGCACGGTGAGTGTTTACTCTCCCTGCTTGTGAACTAATTTTGAGGGAGTTGGATTCCTTTCTAAGTTGGTTGATAGAGAGGCCATTCAGAACTCTAATTGGAGATTAATTAATTATTTTTAGTTTCATTTTGAGGTCCATACAGTTGAATTCTCATCTATCTTCCTATTCTCTCATTCCTTCTTCCCCATTCCCCCACACTCTCATGTTGATGGCGCACTTGTTGGAGTGGTGCTTTCACTTTGATGAGAATATTCGAGGCCCAAGTTTTGGGTATATTATGTATGGATGCTTACTCTTATGTCCATATTCTCTGTAAGTCGAAATATTAGAAATCCATATGTCGAAGGCTTGCTTTCCCATGCTCTTGGTTTCCTTCAACATATGGAGACGATTCAAAGAGCAATGTGCAACATCGAAGGTAATTTCATGTCTTTGATTTTTGATAGAAAAAATTTGGTTGAGCATAATGAATGGTTACATGAATTATACTTGAATAATAACGAGGATATTCATAAGTGGAAAGTTCAAAATGATCAACTTCTTGAGAGGTTGCAATATACTTGTTCTTCCTCCTATGTTTAAGATTGTCATATGGTAGATTGCTTGGACGATTTTCATGACATGAGGGATCATGAGAAACATGGAAAATTACAGGTTCTTGATGTGTTTGAAGATGATCTTGATGAGAGCCAATCACTTATTGTGGTGCAAGAGAAACTTGAGTTGCCTCTTGAAAATGGTTGCACACTTTTTAAAGAAGTGCATGATTCCACTAACTTGGAACCAACCTATGAGGAAAGTTTTTCATTTTTTAGGGAGGTGCATGTTCCTACCCATATGAATCCTTCACATTATGAAAATTTTTCACTTTATGATCATTTGGGTGAGTTGGTTCTTTCTCCTACATCCTACACTTCCATATTTTTCATCATTCATCCTAATGAAGTATGGGTGAAAGGTTTCTTTTTGATGGTGCCACATGAGGAATATGGGATTCATGTCTCTCCTTTTGATGATGACATGACTAGAGTGCCATATTATTTACATTTGCAACAACATCCTTTGTTACATTATGATGATATATATATATATATATTCATGGGTGTATTGACGAGAATTCTTTGAGCCACTTGAAGTCTTCGTGTTTTCTTTGCTCCTTATTTGGTTCAGATTTTGGTGGAGGTTCTTTATTCACTTCTTGGATGAAATAACACATGGATGATTATTATTTTGATGCATCTTACATTCTTTTGGAGCATAATTACAGGACATGGGATCCTCACCTTTGTTAATGGAGCAGATTTTATATAACACTCGATGCCTGTGTGTATGGGCCACATGATGATATACTTACTTGGATGTACAAGCACTGTCATGATCCTTTGATGAGGTACCTTCTTAATGTACAATTGTATGATGTATTTATTTACTTTAATGATCTACATTTTGTACTCATGATGTTTGGAAGGGTACAATATAAGCAATGTGATATGGGTATTGTTTGGTTTTAATTTTGGGGGAAACAAGCAGTAGGGGATATTAAGTCACCACTTAAGAAGGTGATTGTAATCATACTAGAGCAGCAATAAGCATGGTGGTTTCTTGTAACCTACCCATAATTCCTCCATGTAAGTTCTGGAAAAATGGGGTAAATTTGTCTTTTTACTATAACCAACAAGTCAACCATGTTAATCTCTTGAGAGCGTGTAATCACATAATTGTAAACACTAATATCACTTTACCCAATCTATACCATGGTAGGAAGATCATGCAAATTATTGATTACTTACTTTAAAATCAAGATATTAATTCTTTATCTTTAAATCAAAATGTTAAACAAAAGGTATTAATACATTTAACTATCCAAGTAGCTTTCCTACACAAAGTATATTGTTAACTGTATTCTTGTGAGTATATTTCATAGCCCATTGTTCCAGTATAGAAAGTGTATCATGAATCATTTGTTGTGCATCATCTGTGCATTAATTACCATCATGAAAATGAGCATATACAAACATAAAACATAGAGAAAAGAGAGAGACATCATATATGTGGTTCACCCCATCCATGAGGCTATGTCCACCAAAGCTTGTTAGTCATTATATTATTTTATTACGAGAAGATTTACAATTTCGTGGCACATCCACCGGCAATATCTTTCACCTAGAATACTTGCCAATTAAAATGGAACAACTCATTTACAAATAAACTAGCAATGTATAATCCAAACTACTTTAAACTACTTTTGAGTAATTCACTATTTCGTGGCACATCCACTGCCAATCTCTTTCACCAAGAGTACTCGCCAAATTAAATGGAACAACTCATTTACAAACAAAATAGAAATGTATAATCCAAACTACTTTAAACTACTTTTGATTATTTTAATAATGAATAGAATGGAACAATTCACTAACAAGGAGGAAAAATTGGGCTTACCATTCAAATAGATAGGATGTTCCACTTAGAATGTGTTCCTCCATACAAGTGCCGCATACTCATTATACAAAAATATTCATTTAATGGAAAGGGTCGATGCTGAATAAAAACACGCAAAACTAAATCCCAAGTAATATTGAGCAAAACTAGATCCCAAGTAATATTGACATGAGACAAGATACCCAGTTCGTTCATATCATATTTTATTACATCCAAACATATATGCGGTAACCAAGGACTCACTTCAATAATAACAAATAAAACAATCATTTCCAAGGTTTTCCCGGAGTTGTATTGAATGCTAAAAATCTAGTGGCAGACAACCAAGGATTTTACCTAACCAACCAAACCTTCATCAAATGAAGTAAATAATCCATCAAAAGAATCAACCAAATTCCCCATCAAATGCAATCAAATAAAAGATTCAATTCCAATCAAAGGCTCTTACCTAACCAACCAAATCGTCGATCAAATGAAGTAAATTGAAGTCATTTTCAAGATTTGACCTATGTTGTATAGAATGCCAAAGAATGACTAAGGCTTTTTACTTAACCAACCAGATTCTCCATAAAGTGTTGCATATTCATTATTGCAAAACAACCAACAATGATATCAAAATAGTTACCAGTTTAGTTATGAACATATGTCACAATCTGCCCATACCCATGTTCTTGGACATAGTAAAATAGTTTTGAACTGGTAGTTAATACCCTTAAAAACTACTATAATATTAGATTCAAAATTTATATAAAAGGAACAAAAACGACAGATGTGGTATAGAACTTCCAGATCTCAATAACCCGACAAATAGTTGGCAAATGGAAAATATCAAATGGGGACAAGGAGCATAAAATTTCCAAATCTCAATAACCTGGCAATTGTTAGAAAAATGGAAATTAAATTTCAAAATACAGAAAACATAAGATCTAATCCTTAATTGCAACTAAATATATTTTGTAAGAAAGTGAAACATGTTTTTACATGTTAAATAATATAAAACAATACAACTAACACAATTCAATAATTTCCTACCTCTAGGACAATGGTCTAAAGTAGCACGTGAAATAGTGGCAAAATAGACCAACTTATACAAAGTGATTGGTTTAAAAGTTGATGTGTGATAACTTGCTACAAAGCACTACAACAATCGATATTTCCATATAAAGTTAGCAAAACAACAAAGCTCGCCTAATCTAACCAACATATTGTCCATAATGAGGTTTCGTTAAAATTAACACTCATATACAATAATTGCACCTAAATGAAATTCATAATTTTATTCTAGTGATAAAAATAATTGCAATGCCTTTTCATAAATGGGATTTTTTTAACATGGCATCCAAGTATAAACTCTTGGCCATATATTTTTCCGGAGAGGGAACATAGCAAAGCTAAGTGTTCACGTTTCTCTTCTCTTCTCTCAAGGAACATTCGACAAGTTTCAAAATAAAACTGAAAGACCATGTCTCCCATGTTCCATATGTGTCATTTGTATGTATAAGTTCAAGTTCATCTTTTAATGCTAAGAGGTTTGACTTACAAAAAAATACTTTAGCCTAGCACATTTTCTTTTTAATATAAAATACAATATTTATATATTATATCATGTAGATATATTTAAAAGGTTTCCCTTGCCAAACGCCTTAAGCCTTCACCTTCATATATATCGTGTATCCATATAATTTAACTTTCTTTCTACTTAGAATTAAGATAGGAAAAAAAAACTCAACTTTTCTAAAGAGGAACTTAAAAGCATTTCCACTTTTTTTTGTTTTGTCCAAGCTATAATATCATATATATATAGCAATGTCATAGTAATGTTTGATTAAGTTGTTAACTAAATATTATGAGTCTGCTAATAAAACTTGCGACACTTAGCTACTACCGTTAGTTTAGGAAGATGCTTAAACCAAAAGAGAAACTCTAGTGTCCATGACACTTAAGACAACACTCGTCATATGATGACATGGATTCCCAACCAATCATCCCCCCTAGTAGATTCGTCCCCAATCACCGTTTTAGTCGCACACACTTTCAGTCTCCTAGCTAATATTAATTTCATCTAAAATTTGTCGATTCTAGGATAGTACTTATAGTGTATTTACTTACACTCAATCGTTTTGAGTTGTGCTTTGAGGGGATGTTACATTCCTCTTTGAAACTTTCTTGGAATCTTGTAAATTCAACTTTGGCAACTATTACTACCAACTTCGAAGAATTATACAGAAGCAAAAAGGGCTGAAAGTTCAAAAAAGGTTTTCAAAAGATGGAGGTAAATATTATTTGTGAAAATTTTGTTCTGGTGGATTTTATTAATCCTTTTGGTGTCAGTGGTGATGCCACATGATATATCAATATTAAGAGATCCACATATCTTTACTTTTGGAAACACACAATTGTAGTACATGAGTGCCACTTCTCAAATTGCAGCTAAGGTTTGAAGCAAAGTTTTGGAAGGAAAGAAGGTTATTCAAAATCCATGTTTGAAATTAATTGAGGACAAGCAACCTTTAGTTGGGAGGACTGTCATGTACCAAATTAAATAATATCAAAATAAGACTACTTGCATTCCCATGCTCTTGAATAACTAGTTTTCATGGATTTGGATTCAATCTTGAAGTAGTTTTATATAAGATTCGTATCAGAGATCTTATCTGAGTTTTATGATGTTGTGACAGCCATATATTATGTTTTAATATGTAATTTCATGTTCCTATGTTTCGTGGTTCGAAATCCAAGAAATCCATATGTGAAAGTCTTGCAATTCCATTCTATTAAATCACCAGTTTTCATGTATTTCTCTCCCATACTGAATAAGTTGTATACTAGAATTGTATGAAGGGATTTATATCATGTTTAATACTGTTAGGGAATAAATTTGTATCCTATATATGGTGTCTCTATGTCACATCATTATCTGAACCTTTAACTCTACCTTTCATATGTCAAAATTGAGCTAGTTATGCAATTTCCCCATAAGCAAAATCACTAAAAGTTTTCAAACGAATGTGGAACTCTATAACCAGTTTGCAGAACTAATGACCATGTGTATGGAATTCCATGAGGTATTATATTAGGCCCCATAATATTCTTATAAATTTGGGAGGGTCGTACATGAGTTGGGAAGCCCATTTGGCCTACACCCTATGGGGGATTTAACCACAATTTCCTAGTAAATTTGCTCTTTCTGTCATTAGCCCAAAAAAGGTTGCAGAGGTATAAAGTCAGATAAAAAGAGTCCATAAATCACCTTGGTATGTTTTAAGACTCACCGTACTATTTCCTTTCAAATTTAGGACAATTTGGAGTCAGTTGGAACCTTCTAGAGTCATGACTAGTTAAGCTCAAATTTTGCCCAATTTGTAATTTTCTCCAAAACTCCAAAAAGGGACATTACAGTGGTATTAGAGCATGGTATTTGAAATTTTTGAAGTTATGGATGATAGGTATGAATTTAATAAACTCATTAGTCATATATTGATGATACAACCTGTTATCCACTAAGTTGCACTTAGGTGATCTTTCAAGTGAGCCACCAAGGTTCATAACAAATCACTTGTTATTACTCGGTGCTCATAAGTTCTGTGGTTTCATCAGGGCCAGTTGTGGCCTATTTTGGATGTTCACACCCTTTCAAGGGAATTGTAATAAATTACATAGCATGAGGTTACCTTATGTAAAATTCTTGGCCTTATTAGAATTGGTCATCAAGGTCATCATCCTTGAGTGTTTTTTCCCCTTATTAATTATATGACATTTTTTTAAGCGACATATAATATTCAAGTTTTTCACTCAAAATCCTCCAAAGTCGGGATGGTGAGTTTGGTAACTTTTTTCTTAGAAAGGTTAAAAAATCCTAGGATCTATGTATTATACCATGCTATTCATATGTCCAGAGTCTCGTGAACACCCGATAAGTCCCCCCTAGGATTTTTTAATTTTTAGTTTTTTAATAAAATCATCGATAAGGTGTATTTTAATTGTAATATTTCAAAAGGTCATAAAATTGGGCATAGGGATCCAATTTGGTCATGGGGATGCTCATTTTTGCACCCAAGGACCAAAATTAACCCCTAAACCCACTTTTGAGAGTCAAATTAGTATTTTTCAATTATTAATTTGGATTTTCTCTCCAAAATGGCTCAAAGGGTCAAATAAATGGGAAAATTGGAGAAAACCCAATCCCTAAATCAAAGGCAGCTTGTCTGGGACTTGTCTATGAGGTGTCCAAGTTGTTGAGGATATTGGTGGGGACATTTATGAGCATAGAGTAGCAGCTCCAACCATCAAAGGAGGGGCTCTAAATCACTTCCACAAAAGGGGGGTGAATTCACTCATAGAGGGTGGTTTTGCCACTTGGATGAAGTGGTTAGAGGAGATAAAGGATTCCAAAAACAAGTGGGATACCTCAATATAGGTGGCAGCCCTTCATTCCAAGACTTAGTCCCTCCTCCCACCATTTTATCAACCCCCAAAACACCTCACACTTGTCAAATTCGCCCCTTTGGGGTTTGAGCTTCTTTTTTGCTATAAAAGCAGGGTTCTCCTCCTTTGTTGCAGAGGGATGCATTGAACCTATTCCCTTTGTACTTATGTTTCTGATATTTTGTTAATAAATATTGAAGGCTTTGGAGGCTAGTCTGTGATTGCATTGCGAGCTTGTGATTTGATCAAAATCTGAGGTGAAATTTGTGGAATTTCATGCTTTATTTCTTTCGAATGATGTGTTTGGATCCAGTTAAATTTAAATAAGTATTTGCTGCTGTTAAGTTACTTATGTTCATTTAATTATCAGAATTTTTTAGGAGTAGCAAACTGTATTTGGTTATACTTATGCTCTCCTTCTTCTTTTTGATTAATCAAATGACTCGATTAACCTTGTTCTTTTGAGAAATTGCCTAGTTTTTGCAGATTTGTCTCAGAGTGAACGAGATTGGAGTTCAGTTGCATCCAATTCTCTTTACAACATCCATTTTTCTGTTTCTAATACAAATGTTTTGCAGATCCCTCTCTCCTTCGTTTCTTTCAAGCACGGGCTTGGGAATTTCAGTCTTCTTCTCTCTAAAATTTAAGCTTTCTTCGTGGTTTCGGTTACTTGATGCTTAATAAAATTGGATAAACAATTATGTATCTAAAATATAATTTTATTTAGCATATATATCATATCTAGATTCAATTTTAAAGATTTATCTTAAACTAGATCCGTTTCAATCTTTCAAAGTGTCATTTTCATTAAAAAAATCTACAATTTTATGAGCATTTTGAGTAGCGTAGTGTTGGAATATCTTTCAGAGTGGTGTGTTCAGGTCTAGTAGATGGTAGCTAGTGCTCAGTTTTAAAGTATTGTCATTGATGGAAATATGCTATAAAGAGAAGGGGAACTGATGTCAAATGGATGTGGCAATCTACTGAAAAAAAGAGGCAAGCATGCAGGTATCAATGGAAGCTGAATCGAAAATCGGAAATTGGAAGATATTTACATCGAAAGCTGAATGACTTTCCCAGCCGCAACGACGGAAAAGGAAAGGTTAAAGACATGCGCGACTATAAGCATCGGAAGTCGGAAGTTATTTACATCGGAAGTTGAATGACTTTCCCAGCCGCAACGGCGGAAAAGGAGAGGTTAATCCACAAATTCTATTGAGCGGGCTGGAAAAATCTTAATCGGAAGTTGGAAGATATTTACATCGGAAGCTGAAAAACTTTCCCAGCTGCAACGGTGGAAAAGGAAAGGTTAAAGACACGCGCGACTATAAGCATCGGTAGTTGGAGCGCTTTGGACTTCGGACGCTTAGTTGCTTTGGGAACCACAACGACGGAAGGATAATGACTTTCTCAGCCGCAACGACGGAAGACCATCAGACTGTGAGTTCCGTGGTCAAATTTGACAAAAGAAAATTTATATGGTAGATGGTTAGCTCGTTAAGGAGCCGCAACGGCAGAGAATGAAAGAACAAAAGGTTTCGACGCGAAACTAAACAATCAGCCGACTAAGGCAAATACATCGGAGAAGAATACCGAGTCTGAAGCCAATTATCTTTCCGCAACGGAGGGGGTATAAGAAAATAAACTTTCAATGAATTTAAACAAGCAGCAGCTCAACTCCAGCATTGGACAATGTTTTTTTTAAGAATCACGAGATGTCTATCATTCAAGCAATTGATGACCAAAACTGCAGAAGGAGATGAACAACACAGATGGCTTAAAGAGCAGAGGAAGTCTCCATATTTAGAATCGATCCCAGGACTCTTTGAACTGGAAGCAGTGGAACAAGAAGAGTCTAGCATAGTATTGGTTCGATGAGGAGCCAATGGGATCAGAGATTTAGACTATGACTTTTCGTGAAATGCAGAGAGTCAGGAAAGCTGGGTATTCGAAGGGTTTTTTTCCAGTTAGAGATCTTCGTGGAATGTGAATCGTTTTGGTACAGATCAACGTTCAAGATGTTGAGAGTCTTGAC